>CM060403.1:139885325-139921634 GCA_030545235.1 Helianthus tuberosus
CATCAAACCAATTGGGTTTTCAATACACGACTCTTCCATTTGGGCAATCATCTGGTATAGGAGGAGATGGATATGAAGAAGGATATGAAGATTTTGAGGGTTATGAGGAAGAAGGATATGCTTATGTGGGTGATGGGGAACAAGGAGAACTTACGTATGTGCCAGGGCAAACTCAAAGAATGCCAAGTGTTGGTGGGTTTCAACAACAACAAATTATACCACAACACATTCGGCCAAGGCCACAAGGGCCACAAGTGCAACGCCCTATACCATTGCAACAAGTTCGTCCGCAAAATGTACAACCACAATTCCAAAGGCCGATTCAACACCAACCGATGCCACAACAACAATTTCAACCACATGTACCACAAGGGCCTATGCAAAGGCCAATGGGTCCTGTTCGACCAAGGGTTAGGATGGGTGTGCCAAGAAGGCATCTTAGAGAACATGCGAGAGGCATTGAAGCGCATTTTAGGCCGGTAATCACTCACAATCCTTCACCGGTAGTTATTCCTCACAATGATCAAGGGAGGACCTTTGAAGTGCGAACCAATTCATTGCAAAGTTTGCCGAAGTATAAGGGTTTAGCAACGGAGGAACCTTATTTTCACTTGGAAGCTTATGACTCGATTTGCAACACATTTAGGAGTCAAGGATTTTCGGTCGACGATGTTAAATTGGTATTATTCCAATTTTCTCTAGAAGACAAGGCAAAGAAGTGGTTTTACACACTACCTTCAGCATCTATCTACACATGGGCGGAGATGCAACAAATATTTTTAGATGAATTTTACACCGCTCAAAAGACTAATGATGCTAGGAAGGGGTTGAGGAGTTTTCAGCAACAACAAGGTGAGATGTTTCATGAGGCCTTTGAGCGTTTTAACATGATGATCAAGAATTTCCCTCATCATGGAATTGAACTGTGGGAATTGATGAACGCTTTCCATGAGAGGTTGAGTGCCGAAGATGCTCGCGACTTAATGTCTATTACCCGTGGGACTTTTGGCACAAATTATGAGCATGACAATTGGGAGTTTTTGGAGCAAATGGCAATTACATCAAAGAGGAAAGCCCAAGCATCAAGGAGAGCACGACCGGCCGTTATCCGAACACAAGTGCATGCGGTTGACGATGGTAATGTTCAAACCTCTAAGAAAATTTATGATGTTTATGCTATTTGCAATGAAATAGGTCATGCGGCTGAAAATTGCCAAGGAGTGGTAGAAGGGCAATATGAAGAAGTTCATGCGGTGCAAGGTCAAGGAGGGGGTGGTAGATGCTATAACATGAATTCTAACACTTACCACCCCGGGTTGAGGAACCACCCAAATTTTCGCTACGGGAATGCGGCGAACCAAGCTAACCCAAACTTTCAAGGAGCTCAAGGTAACTTTGCACCTCATCAACAATACAATCAAGGCAATTACCGGGGTGGAAACAATTATGGTTATCAAGGGCAATTTTAACAAACGGGTCAAAGGGGTTCGGGTCAACCTTCATCATGTGGGAATGAAGTCATGGATATGCTTCGGGCTATGCAACAAGATATGCAAAAACGGAATCAACTTGATGAAGTTCGAATGCAAAAGGATGAGGTTCGTGACAAGAGCATCCAATCACTAACAACCCAAATGGGTCAATTGGCAACCGATGTGGCGGAGTTGAAGAAGAGCAAAGGACAACTTCCTAGCGACACTAAGGTAAATCCTTCACATGGTACGTCACGAGGTAATGTTAATGTTCATCATGTTAGTGTTTTAAGAAGTGGAAAAGAATTTAAAGCCAATTTGTCACCGGGTTTGGTTGAGGGGGTAGTTGAGGACATCACGGGTAATGAAAGTGATGATGAAGTTTCACCGGTCACACCTAAAGAATCAAATGTTAACAAACTGGGGTTGGGTGAAAATGAGAAAAGTGAAAAAGTTGAGGGTGAACCGAGTCAAGTCCCGTTTCCATCGGCTTTACTTGACCCGGGAAAGAAAAATTTTATTGCATCAAGAGGTCCCCAAAAAGAAGAATTGTGGGACATGTTTAAACAAGTAAAGATTAATCTTCCACTACTTGATGCAATAAAACAAGTGCCCGTTTATGCCAAATTTCTAAAGGAATTATGTACACAAAAGAGGCAACAAAAGAAGAAAATGCCTAAGCGGGTGGACTTAACCGGGCAAGTGAGTGCAGTTTTGAATGGGGAGCTTCCTCCTAAGCTCCAAGATCCGGGCACGCCATTAATTAACATACAAGTTGGTAACTTTCAAATGGCGAAGGCGTTACTAGATCTTGGAGCCGGAGTTAGTATTTTACCGGGGGGCTTATATGACCAATACGATTTTGGTCCGTTAGCTAGGGTGGAGACAACAGTTGTTTTAGCCGATTTATCTCATAAGCTACCTCGGGGGATGGTTCAAAATGTAATTGTTAAAATTGATGAGTTTTATTACCCGGTTGACTTTCTAGTCTTGGACTACTCGTCCGCGGACCCAAAACAACAACAAAACGTAATTTTGGGTCGACCATTTTTTAGCACCGCGCATGCTGTGATCGATTGTAGGTTTGGTACAGTCGATATGACTTTTGGGAACCGAAAAATGCATTTAAATATTCCTACTAACAATTCTAATGCTAATGGTTTTCATGAGTGTTTCATGGCAGATTTAGTTGACGGATGCAACCCGCATGAGTATGAGGAGGATGGTATGGATGTTTGCTTGTGTGATTTTTCTGAACAGGTACATACTTATGCACTACGGGTTGAAGAGGAAAAACAGGATGCCATGGCCTTGAAAGAAGGTCGACCGCCATGGACTCACCAATTCAAAGGCTTACCGGTGGAAATTAGCTCGGGTACAAAACCATCATTAGAAGAACCACCGAAGTTGGAACTCAAAGACTTGCCGAACCATTTGAAGTATGCTTTCCTAGGGGATAATGACACTCTACCGGTCATTATTGCCTGTAATTTAGAGATGGCGCAAGAACAAGCCTTGTTGGAAGTTTTGAAAGAAAACAAAGGAGCTATTGGATGGACGATTGCCGATCTCAAAGGAATTAGTCCATCAATCGTCATGCACAAGATTATTACCACCGAAGATGCAAAACCGACAAGAGAAGCTCAGAGGCGATTGAATCCGAACCTAAGGGAGGTAGTAAAGAAAGAGGTAATTAAATGGTTGGATGCGGGAATTATCTATCCGATTTCGGATAGTGCTTGGGTGAGTCCCACCCAAGTTGTGCCTAAGAAGGCCGGTATTCAAGTAGTCAAGGATGAGAATGGTGAACAAATTGCCACCCGACCGGTCACCGGGTGGCGTGTATGCATTGACTACCGGAAATTGAATGTCGCCACTTCTAAGGACCATTTCCCGTTACCTTTTATTGACCAAATTATTGAAAAATTATCGGGTCAAAAATATTACTGCTTTTTGGACGGGTATTCGGGTTACAATCAAATAGCAATACACCCGGATGACCAACACAAGACCACCTTCACTTGTCCATATGGCACCTTTGCCTTTCGGCGAATGCCATTCGGCTTGTGCAATGCACCGGCAACTTTCCAACGATGTATGATGAGTATCTTCTCGGACATGGTTGGAGAGTCGCTTGAAGTGTTTATGGATGACTTTTCCATTTTTGGCACTAGTTTCGAATCTTGTCTCAACGAATTACAAAAAGTTTTAAAAAGATGTGTTGAGAAAAATTTAGTGCTTAGTTGGGAGAAAAGTCATTTCATGGTGCAAGAGGGAATTATGCTAGGTCATGTGATTTCGGAAAGGGGAATGGAGGTGGATAAGGCAAAAATATGGGTAATAGCATCTTTGCCACCACCAAAAAATGTTAAGGGTGTAAGGTCGTTTTTGGGACACGCGGGGTTCTATAGACGTTTCATAAAAGATTTTAGTGTTATCACCAAACCTTTATGTAACTTGTTATTAAAAGATGTCCCATTTGATTTTACTAATGAGTGTATGCAAACTTTCACTGTTTTGAAGGAACACTTGGTCAAAGCTCCTATTTTGCAACCACCGGATTGGTCAAAGCCGTTCGAGATCATGTGTGATGCAAGCGACACTACTATTAGTGCAGTTTTGGGTCAACAGGTTGATAAAAAGCCGGTGGTGATTTACTATGCAAGCAAGACTTTATCCGAAGCGCAACTCAATTACACCACAACCGAAAAGGAGTTATTAGCGGTGGTGTATGCTTTGGATAAGTTTCGTGCGTATATTTGGGGGAGCAAGGTGGTGGTTTACTCGGATCATAGTGCGGTCCGATATTTGATGGAGAAAAAGGACGCGAAGCCTCGTTTGATTCGGTGGGTATTGTGCAAGAGTTTGACTTAGAAATTCGAGACAAAAAGGGAAGTGAGAACGTAGTGGCGGATCACTTGTCTCGGATTCCGGTAGAAGGGATTGATGATGTTAGTGAAATAAATGAAAGGTTTCCCGACGAGCAACTCCTAGCCGTATCCACTTTCGTTGCACCGTGGTATGCTCACTACGTAAATTACTTAGCCACGGGTGCCATCCCAAATCATTGGACCAAAAAGTGAAGACAACAATTTATGGTCCAAGTGAAGCAATACATTTGGGATGAACCGGATCTCTTCAAGATCGGGCCGGATCAAGTTATTCGGAGATGTGTGCCCGAAACGGAGGTGTTGGAAATCTTAACTCATGCCCACTCATCCGCATGTGGAGGTCACTTTAGCGGGCATAAAACGGGTTACCGGGTTCTCTCATGTGGGTTTTATTGGCCCACAATTTTCAAAGACTGTTTGCAAGGAATTGTGTGAATTGTCAAAGGATGGGAAGCATATCAAAGAGAGACGAGATGCCATTACAACCAATCTTGGTTGTAGAAATATTTGATGTATGGGGGATTGACTTTATGGGTCCCTTTCCGAATTCGAATGGCTTTCTATATATCTTGGTAGTGGTGGATTACGTCTCTAAGTGGATTGAGGCTATTGCAACAAGAACAAATGACCACTCGGTTGTTTGTAAATTCGTTCAATCCAACATCTTCTCCCGTTTTGGTATTCCAAGGGTTATTATAAGTGATGGTGGTTCGCATTTCAAGAACTTTAATTTCGGGAAATTATTGAAGAGGTATAGTGTGAATCACCGAATTGCCACACCTTACCATCCGCAAACGAGTGGACAAGTCGAAGTGTCCAACCGTCAAATAAAGGAAATTCTCATGAAGACGGTTAGAACGGATAGGAAGGATTGGTCGAGCAAGTTGGATGATGCGTTGTGGGCATACCGAACGGCCTACAAAACTCCGATTGGCCCAACACCTTACCGGATGGTGTATGGAAAGGGTTGCCACTTGCCAATGGAGTTAGCGCATCGGGCACATTGGGCAATCAAGACGGTAAATGCGGATTATGATGAGGCGGGGAAGATGAGGAAGTTGCAATTGAGCGAGATAGAAGAGATTAGAGACGAGGCGTATGAGTGTGCATCGGCTTACAAAGACAAGCTCAAGAAGGTACACGATGCAAAGTTGAGGAAGAAAACCTTTGAAGTGGGTCAAAAGGTTTGGTTGTACAATTCAAGACTCAAGATGTTTGCGGGCAAGCTTAAAAGCAAATGGATGGGCCCGTATGTCGTTCGGCGAGTTGGGAGGTTTGGTGATGTAGATATCCAAGATGAGCAAACAAATAAACAACAAACGGTGAATGGCCATAGGTTGAAGCCATACTTGGAGGGGAACGACATCAACAACTTGGAGCTTGATAAAGCGGGCTACATTCTATGCCCGGTCGATGAGGAACAACCATGAGAGGCCCAGGTTTGGTAGTGTAAATAGTTAGTATTTTATTTCGATTGTTTTGTATAGTTTGCACAATTACCGTACTCGCTTGAAGCTTGTGTTTGAAACAAGTGTGGGGACATTCGGGTCACGAATTGCTCTAACATTGTGTTGAGGACAACACGGGACTTTCAAGGGGGTAGGGTAATTTTTACATATTTTTGAAATTTTTTTTAAAAAAACACAAAAAATCGAAAAAACTGGAAAAAATATATAAAAAGGCACTTAAAATCAAACATTTTGGCGAAACCAGGGATGCCCAGGTACCACCGTAAATCAAACATTTACGGTGGTACCGTAAGTTACGGTGGAAGGTGAAAATTGTTGGGCGTTACGGTGTAAACCTACTGTTTTACGGTAGAAGTTTTGTGCCAGCATCCACCGTAATTTACGGTCTACACCGTAATTTACGGTCTACACCGTAATTTACGGTGGACCTGGCGAGTGTAATGGTCATTCCGGTTGCAGCATATACATAAAAAAAAAAATAAGTCACATGAATTAAACCCTGGCCACTCAATTCCCTTCACTTTTCTCATCCATTCCTTCTCATCTATCACTCTCAAGTTCCCCACAAAATCCCCGAACTCCATAACCTTCCAAGCTTCATATCTCTTTCAATTCTTAGCCAAATCAAGTGAAATTTAGGTCTAACTTGACTAATTTTTCACGAACTTGCTGATTTTGAGAAGAGATTTGCGAAAAAACGAAGTTTTCTGGCTCGAATTCCTAACCCTAGGTCCGAAAAATTTTGGGGATTTTTGAAGTTTGTGTTTCACAAGTGTTTTAGCATCTTCAAATCAAGGAATGGAAGTATATTTGTTATATTTTGATGATGCATTGTGAAGACTAAGGTTGTTATTGGATATTTGTTCATACCCACTTGCTTGTTCATAGTTTTGTCATGAGATTTGTTATTTGATCATTGAAAGGATTGTAGATGTAGGATTGATGGCAAAGTAGTGAACTTTTGGGAACCTCTATGTTATAGAGGCATAATGCAAAAAAAAAAAATTTGAGAAATAATTTATAAAGTTTTGGTTCACTAGCATCTACAACCATAGTAACAAGCAAGTGTGGGGATATTTTGGATAGAAGGGTCTAATTTTTGTGTTTGGTTGTGTTGTTTGCTTTGTTGTGTGTGTAGAACAATGGTACGAACAAAGGAAAGAGCCGGAGCATGTTCGTCTTCTTCATCTAAAGACAAGGGCAAGCAACCGGAACAACAACCAAGAAAGAGGCAATATATGGGTCGAGTTAGTGAAAGTGAAAGTGAGGATGAGGAAATGGTGGAGTTGGATCCGGCTGAAAAGCCAAGATGGGAGTCGGGTCCTTTAGATGACCAACCGGAACATTGGCAACCGACACTCTTTCACGACAGTATGAATCGATTGAAAAATAGGGCTGCCGCATTTATTTGCGAGAGAGAAGTTTGTGAGGTTGAATTTAGCCCGTTTGGTGTGTTTGCCCAATTCCGCGCTTTAGGATGGGAGGGGGCGCTTAGTTGTTATGATAAGGATAGCAAGAATCTGTTTATGACTTAAATTCAAGAATGGATGGCGACGTTGAAGTGTAACAAGTATGATAACAAATGAAGTTGACTGGTGAAGTAAATGGAATAAAGGTGGAGATGTCATTTGACACACTAAAGAAATTGGGGAAATATGACAGTTTACCGGCTCGCGATTACATGATACCTAGTCTTGATGACCTTTTACTTAAACCGGAGTAGCATCCTCGTTGGAATGATATGTTAGCGGCGATATTTTTGCCCGGTACTTATAGTGGAGTTTTGTACCGGAGGAACTTGAAGATAGAAGCAAAGTTGTTGCTAGCGATTTGCATTTTAAATGTTATTCCGTGAAGAGGGGATAGGGAGCAAGTGAGGTACCCGGAAGTACCTGTCCTCTATTCGTTACTCAACGGGTCTTCGCGTTTTCCAATCCGATATTTGATCATGAACCACCTCTGGATTTGCCGAAACAAGTTAGGGAGAGATATTATCCCGTATTGCCGAATTATCACTGGATTGATGAAGCCGCTAACATATCATTCCAACGAGGATGCTTCTCCGGTTTAAGCAAAAGGTCATCAAGACTAGGTATCATGTAATCACGAGCCGGTAAACTGTCATATTTCCCAAATTTCTTTAGTGTGTCAAATGGCATCTCCACCTTTATTCCATTTACTTCACCAGTCAACTTCATTTGTGATGGCCTATCATACTTGTTACACTTCAACGGCGCCAAAATTTGACGTGCTGTCGTAGTACACGCAAATTTAATCCAAATAACAACTATAGATAGTGGTAAATGGGTATCGAACTCAGGGAGTATGTGGAAAATGCGTTGATTTTATAGCTTTGCGATTTAACTACAATTAACCTAATTCGCAGAAATTAAAATTCAAGAGTTGATTGTTTTGGTTTTAAGAACTAATATTAACTAATTAAATTGCAAATCAAAGATTGGTTTTGTAAACAGGTTAGGAACAAGCGATCATCCTAGAATTCAGGTTTTAATCCACACTAATGTTTATGCTTAACTAGAAAGAACCACATAGACATGGCTCGTGTTTGATTATCTGTTTGTGATAAAGGAGAACTAAGTACTCGGATTATAAAATGCGAGGTTGTTACTCGATGATCAATTGACGATTATCCAACCCTAATCCTTCCCATGATATCTCGATTGCCAACGGCACCAAGAACGTATGGTTTAGGTTAACATCAAACAATAATCAACAATTTACAAACAAATATCCAAACACCATAATAACTCAAAAAAACATTCAAAGTTATTATTCTAGAAATTCAAGCACAAACATAGTGTTTCAAAAGCAAACCTTACATCTAGGATGATCACCAAAAGTTTAGCCACGCATGACTTGGTACATCATCATCACACAACAATTAATGTTCATACGAATCGAAAACACAAACCAATTGTTTAGAAATGTTTGGAACCAAGAGAAACTAGCCAAAATCGCCCCCAATATGCAGAGAAAACGTCCAATCATCAGCTATGTGAAAAGGCACCACAAAAACTGATTTAATGAGGCAGTTACGAAATTTTCCGCAGACTCCACCGTAAATTACGGTACCACCGTAAGTTACGGTGGATCAAAGAGTGTTACGGTGAAAGTCTCCTGTTTTACGGTGGAGAATTGGGCATGTTTCAGGGCCACCGTAAATTACGGTGGCCACCGTAATTTACGGTGGAGCTCTGAATGTTGGGTTTTGTTTCTTCTTTCATTCCTTGCACGACCCGTTCATCTCCAAACCATCCAAAGCTGCGTTTTATTCCTTTTTAGCTCCCGAACCGCACCGGAAACATAAGCAACCGTAGTCATCTAATTCAAGATAATTACGCGATTAAGTGAAGGATAAATTCATCTTTTAACATCATTAAGGGTTGTCCTATGGACCACCCGTCAGTCTTCAGTTCCTTCTGATAACGCTAGTATGGGTGCGTTGGTTAATCTTTTCTTAAGAATTTTAAAGGCTTCTTCTTGTTTTGGTCCCCATTCTAACTTGATAGATTTACAGTTTAACTTTGTTAATGGGATGGCTATTCTAGAAAAATCTTGGATCAAACTTCTATAATAACCTGCTAGTCAAAGAAAACTTCTCACTTCCGTTGGTGATTCAGGGACTTTCCATTTGGTAATTGCCTCAATCTTTGTGGAATCCACATGAATCCCTTCACGATTAACTAAATGTCCAAGGAATTGCACTTCTTCTAACCAAAATTCGCATTTTGAAAATTTAGCGTAAAGCTTTTCTTTTCTCGGCAAATTTAGAAGTGCATGCAGATGCGCTGCATGTTCCTCTTTACTCTTAGAGTAAATGAGAATATCATCTATAAAGACAATTATGAATTTATCCAGATATGGTTTACATATTCTATTCATCATGTCCATAAATGCGGTCGGGGCATTCGTTAAACCAAATGGCATGACTGTAAATTCATAATGGCCATACCTTGTTCTGAAGGCAGTTTTAGGAATGTCCTCTTCCTATACCTTTAATTGATGATATCCTGAGCGTAAATCGATCTTTGAGAAAAATCGAGCTCCTTGCAATTGATCAAACAGATCATCGATTCTCGGTAATGGGTACCGATTTTTAATCGTGATTTTGTTCAGTTCCCGGTAATCAATGCACATACGCATTGACCCTTCCTTCTTCTTGACAAACAAGATCGGTGCTCCCCATGGTGAAGAACTTGGCTGTATGAATCCTTTCTCCAGAAGTTCATCTAATTGTTTCTTCAGCTCTTGCATTTCTGCTGGTGCCAAATGGTAAGGTGCTTTGGCAATTGCTGCTGTTCCTGGTAGCAGATGAATTCTGAATTCAACTTCTCTATCTAGCGGTAGTCCTGGTAATTCTTCTAGAAAAACAACTGAGAATTGAGATACTACAGGAATATCTTTCAATTCTTTTCCTTTAGATGATTATAGAAATCATATACACTAGGGATCCTTTTCTGGCACAACTTGCAGTTTTCATCACAGAGATTAATTTTGCGGATCGAGATGGTTTATTTCCTTTGATTGTGATCTTTTCACCCTTTGGTGAACTTATTTGGATTGACTTTTGATCACATAGAATACTGGCTTTATTAGCTACTAACCAATCCATTCCTAATACGATATCAAATCCAGCCAGATTCAGTGGGTAAAGATTTGCAATAAAATTTTGGTTTAGAATTTCTATTCTTGCTCCCTGCAAGATTTCAGTTATCTTAATGCATTCCCCATTTGTTGTTTCTACTAGACATTCTTGTTGGAGTTTAGTTAATGGTTGGTTGATAATTTTGCAAAATGAAGTACTAATAAAACTTTGGTTCGCACCAGAGTCAAATAATACTTTAGCAAAAACATCATTAATTAAAAACATACCAGCAATCACATCCGGAATCATCTTTGCTTCTTCGGTTGTCAGAACAAATACCCTAGCATTCTTAGTAGTCTTGTTGTTCATGGCTAGAGCTAGTTTCGGACAGTTTGGCTTGATATGTCCCTTTTCTCCACAATTGAAGCATACTCCGTTACTGGGTTTCTTCCTACAGTCTTCCTCTTTATGTCCTGGTATTTTGCAGAAGTTGCAGTAGGTGGAGCATCTTCCTGAATGCTTCTTCTTACAGGCCTTACAATAAGGTGCAGAAGAAGAACCTACATTCTTTCCATGGTTGCAATTACTGTAGCGAAATTCCTGGGTAAGTTTCTAAACTAGGTTCTTTCTTTGGTTCTCTTCTTGTGTAAGTATTAGTTCATCAGTCAAGGTATTTGCTAGTTCTACTGCTTCTTCTATAGTTTGTGGTCTAGTTGCCTTGACTACATGCCTAATTTCACTGATTAATCCCCAAATGTAACGGGACATTAATACGGGTTCTGGTGAAGCTAGGGTTGGCACTATTCTAGCATATTCGAAGAATACAGTAGTGTAACCCTTACAGTCTACTCCAGTCATTCTAAAGTTCAAGAACATATTAGCTATTTGTTCTTTTTCATTAGGTGGACAGAATTTTCTTTCGACCATATTCTTAAACTTAATCCACTACAGATTATAAACTCTGTCACTTCCCCTCGACTGGAGAATAGTGTTCCACCATTCCAAAGCAGGCTTCTTAAACAGATTGGAAGCAAACATAATTTTGTCTTCCTCTTCACATTTGCTTATTTTAAAGACTGCCTCAGTCTTTTCTAACCAGCATAGAGCTGCAATGGCTCCTTCATTGCCTGAGAATTCTATTGGTTTACAGGACCAGAATTCTTTGTAAGAACAACCATAAGACATGGTTCCTCTTCTTTTTGGAATAGGCAATTGAATTAACGGTCCATTGTTTACGCTGTGACTGGGTTCAGCTGGTGGTCGCTTACTTCCATTTGCAGACTTATCTTCTGCTTCGTTAGCAGTCTTAATGATATATGGCATAGCATCTATAATTCCTTGTGCTAGTATGTGTTGGATAGCAGTATTGTTTGTCTGGTTGCCATTATTATCATTATTCTGGTTTTCCTGATTTGCTGCGTTGTCCATATGGATTACAAACATTTACCAAGTATTAATATCACAGAGCAACGTTTAATGCGAACAATCACACAACAAGCATATTGATCAAAATCGTCGTACATTGCGACATTTACTCTATTTTATATATTATGCATCTAATACAAATCACAACTGAAATTTAAAATACAATATTAGTATGCATCAGTAGTTATTGGATTATCTATCTTAGTGGAATATATATATATATATATATATAAATATATTTCAAGTTACACGCCTATATATATATTTTATTAATATTATTACTAGTGAGGGTCCATCCAATACTGTATGTTACGCTCGTCGTATTTCCAAACGAGCCTCTCTCCTGTTTGTCTTATCTTTTCACTTTCATCTAACAACTCCTCACCAAAGGTGCGACGTTCTTGCACATTCTCGGTACTCATGGGTGGTGCGGGTGCTGGTATCGGGTCAAGGTACAGGGGCATCGGTTCTTCGTATGGGTATGGGTTCTCTAGGATCTCCCGAATATACTGGTCATTATCCCACTATGGATCTAGAGGGTCAAGGGTTGGGTAAGGTGCTACTGGGTTTGGCATGGGTTCCTCTTGTGGGTAGAGTTCTTGGTAATCTCTATGTTCATCGTTCCACGGGTCGTATGCCAGGGGATTGAGTGCTGGAATTCTAGGGATTTCGTTTGGGTCAAATGCAGGCATGAGAATCTGGTCTCCTGGGTTTGCTTCTATTTCCATGGGTTGTGTTGGGAACAAGGATAAACCCTATTTTATTGAAATAAAATATCTTCTTTATTTAGGTAACTTTTATAGACACATTTTCCAAGCCTTCAGTGCTGTCCAGCTGGCTTCTATTTGGCTTTCACATTTTGTAACCTGAAACGCGTTTTAAAAACATTTGTCAGCGGGAAATACAAGTGAGTGAATCCCAGTTTTATCAAGACAGGTTTTATCATTTTACAGTATTGAGGGCGATCTCGCAATTATATTTGTTTCCAATTCTTACTTTAATTACCATCCACGGCACTGTCAATTCTGACTTGTGGGAATGTTACTACTCACAGTGTAGTAACAAATTTTGTATACAAAACCCCAACATACCGAAGCTAATTGTAGAATTACAAATACTCAATAATTGTTCATTATAATGTAAAACATTTGAGGTTTTGTAAAAATAGTTTATAAAAAGGTTTCACAAAAAGGAGATTACTCACATTGCTATTTTAGGTATTTTCCTTGTGACTTCCTGGTTATAATTTATTAATTAAACAATGCACACACGTTAGTATAATAACCCAATTTACATTAGTTATACCCTCCCCGAGACAAAACTCCAACGACTACGTCGATCAAAGCCTCGACAGCCTTTACGGAGCACTAGATCAATCGGGCAGCGTATCTAATACGTAACCGGGGGTTAAAATGTGACAACCTGTACTCCCATTGTCGAGTAAAGGGTATTTTGGTGACGCGCACATCTATTAATATCGGTATTAATATTATTATTATTTCTTTTATTATTCTTTTCGAAAATAATAATAAACCGCGATGAGAGTTTTAAACACTTACGCATCTAAGTTAATTGTCATCGGGCCTGTTCATTTTAGCTAGACACGTTAAGTATTATGGATCCACACATACACTTGGGCTAGGCCCAACCCCACTCCCTAAACCTAAACCCTACAATATATAAACCAACTTAAACCCTCACCCCCTATTTTTCATAAACATAAAAACCTACATAACATCAGCCGTACAACTCCCTCTTCTTCCCCGTTCAGATTCCGGTGACCGGAAATCGGATTCCGGCTGGTGCCCTTTCTTCTCCGACGTCACACACCTTCATACACTTACAACCCTCCTTCTTCCGTCCCTTAGACTGCAACACCCTCCTTCCTCCTAAAACACATATACACATCAGGATTCAGATGAGAAATAGTGAGTTGCTGATGACGGCCGACGGTAACAAACCAGAGCCGCGGCGGGTCGCGACGGAGCACGGCGGCGACAATGGTGATGGAGTTATGCCGCGACGATGATGGCGGTGGCAGACGACGACTAACCGGTGACGGCAGAGGCACTACGGCGGCGGAGGTGATGCTGATACGATGACGATGGCGGTGTTTCAGCTACGGCGGTTCGGTCTCTAGCAAGGTGACGTCAGCAAAGGGGTCAACGGCAGCATTCTAACCTGTCGGATTACATTCAGCCACTGGTATGGTTGACCAACGTAACACAAGTAAATTAACTACCGAGCAAAGCAAAGGTGAGTTCACTACTTTTTACTTAAAGCATGCGTTCCCGGTGGTTGGGAAACGGAACGAAACACTTTTCCTGGTTTGGGATTGCTTACTATCTCCTTGTGCGGGATACGGTATTTCTATCTCCTTGTGTGGGATACGGGTAACAACGCTATCCCCTTGTGAGGGATACAAACTACTTTTCTCCCCTTATGCGGGACTCTTAGTTAATTACTGTTTATACGGAATGCAACGAGCAACACTAAACGAAACTCTATCACTCAAGTCCCTACTACTTAATACCGATTAGTCGCCGGGGTCGGGCGAACGGGTTATTAGTTGATAGCGCTATTTAGGTCTCACCAACTCACACCGTGCCCGCGTATGGGATCGGGCGTGAACTAATGTACTCTGGCAAACCGTCAATGATGATAGAACATTGACAAACGGGGCACTCTACGGAAACGTACGGATGAATAGTATTCGGTACTGTAAAAACAGTTTAGTAGCTTACTTATGGGGTAGCTCCCCATGGCATGTATAAACGGATAAATTAACTGGTTGGAACAAGTTTTTGGAAATTAAAACTGGAAAACTGTAAACACGTGAACTCGCCAACGTTATGTTGACACTCTACTGCATGCTTTGCAGGTTGCTCGGTACAACTTTGGACGGACGTTGCAATCGGATGGAGTACGTGGTTCGTAAGTAACACGATAATAAACTTGTGGTTTCAATTATGATGCGTCTTCTTTCCCTTTCCGCTGTGAACTTAAACTATGTTTTGAAAAATTTAAATTAGGTCACTAATTATGCTAATGTTTATAACAATAACTAATCTGTTCAAAATAATTAGTGGCTAAGATCCTGGTCGTCACACGCCTCGCGGTAATACTCCGCGTGTGGATTTTGAGGGTGTGACAGATTGGTATCAGAGCCATTGGTTATAGCGAACTAGGTTTTAAATATAAAATATTTTTGGTTTGGAAAATAAAATATTTTATTAAAAGACCAAACTATAACCGTTCTTTCGTGGAAACCACAACGACACCACACTACGGATTGCAAGGTTCGTCAACCTCAGATGCTCACCTGGTAATGGTAGGCTATCAGCATTTACTTGTGCATAACTTATGTGTGTGAACACGCATGTGTGTATGTGTATAATTAGCATATATATGTTAGTACGTATGCGTGTATTTAGCATTAAACAACAGTGGGTCATACGAAGGCAAGGCTAGCGTGTTACGTGTTAAACAGGAGCGAGCCCTCCTAAACCTGATTCGAAACCACGATACACTAAGCGCAAGGAACCAGTTATTCCAAGTCCTCGTCCACGTATTTCCTGATATCATCCTTGGACTGCAAATCGACGCAAGGGACGTCCACTCGATAGACCTGCCCAGGAAAGGTCTACTACGAAGCACATAGAGAAGTTACGAGAACAAATCGACGAAGGGGAGCCACCCCTATATCATGGGATATTAGAAGGAACGACGACGTTATTCGCATCCTTTTTACTTGCGCATTTCTTTTCCCGACTTACGTAGTGAGACTTGTTCCCTCATACGACTGATCACCTAGATTCTTGAAGCATTCTAGTAAGTCTACACCTTTCGGGTTCTCTGTTTGCACGTCTCGAGCACGAAAAGCATGCGTGGTGTATGCTTCTCGTTGAAGTGCCAGCAATCGTATCACTTTTCCATCGACCACGGAGTTGTTTCTCCCTAATTCCTCGTTACATGGTTTATCCTTATCCGAGTTGAACCCTATACCTTAGCACGCCCCAAAACTCAGTGAGGTGATATCTTTCTTACAAACCAGCGGATTGGAAGGCGTGGCAAGACAACGACACAAGCCAGTCGACCCACCGACGATTACGGTGACCTAGATGCTTACCTTATCCTCCATTTGCCAGAACTGTATTCCTTGGCGACTTTTCCGATTCAATGAATCCTCTCACTAACTTTCGTACGAATCCGCGTTTATTGCTCAAGATGGTACCCCCGCTTCTACCGTTTCTTTATCACGATATCCATGTGTCTTCATACGGGAACCTTGACCAGATTCTCTCCAGATTAATGAATTCAGCAAGATCGACCTTTAGTCGACAAACTTCATAAACCCTGAAAATTGGCAACATTTACCTTAATCGTGCTTCTTCGAAAGCCCGTTTCTGTAGTTTCACATCAACCCCCCCCCACCCCCGACGACGCAAGCGCTACTTCAAACTCATTCGCACAACTTAGAACAACCCACTCAAACTCGATTTTCTACCGACCTGAGAAATCACATCCTGCCAGACAACTCAATAGACCCTGAAACCTACAGACCCGCACGACGACCATCCCTCTCTAGCTATTTCATTTTACGCTAACCACGTCGACGTAACACCCCTTATCAGCAAGCGACGTTCCTTATTCTAAACACCCATAGCTTGTGTACAACCAGCCACCTCATCAACATCAGATAAATCTCTATTGCCGACCCCAAAGCCTTTATGTTTTGCCTCAAGTTGAACGCATCAATTTTGACTACCCTTCTTTTGCATTATCTCGCTACCCGTGTTATGCTTCACGGATTCCATGATCCTTATCCTACTCTACTCTGCACAAATCTCCGTTTGGACGAATTACTTCCTACGAACGTTACTCGTTGGAGCAACGAGCCAAGGATACCTCGGAGGTAAAAGTACCACAGGCATTGCTCTTCGAACCAGATACGATCAACACCTAGTCACGACACTTGAATTCATTCCATCCTGTCAAAATTTTCGACGCTTGTTTCTTTCGACGACATCTGAACCTACTCCGAAAACATGAGGTAGTCTGAACGACTCCTCCGTGCTACCCCGGTACCTCTACAACTCAAACCGCCTGCGTTAAGTTTCCCACACGACCTTTAACATCGCAATGCCCGCATTTCTCGACCGTATGCGCAACCCCCTCACGATTTAGACTCAAAAGAGTATCACCTGACATTAGGGAGTTACTCATATCCGCAACTCCAGCAATTGGAAGATGATCTACGAAGTGCTTCTATCTTATCCTATCATGCCCAAGGCATTGATGAGGTGTCTGCCAGTAACGACACGCGACCTAAGAAACCAACAAGTTTTAGAACTTGCAACCATCTACTTGATAGAAGTAGATGCTAAGCACGGGATGCCAACTTCTCTAATATCTGATCTTAACCCACGTGTTGCATCCGAGTCATCGCAAGACTGTGCACAAAAGACTTTTGGCTCACTGTTAGGCATGAGCACCGCTTATCGCCCGCAGACTGATGATCGGGCCAAACGCATCATCCAAACACTTAAAGGCATGCTAAGAACATGTGTTATCAACCGTGGATACGACTGACACTTCCTTTTTGTAGAGTTCTCCTCCAACAACTGCTACCGCACTAGCATTCAGGCAGCACCATTTGAGGCATTGCACGAATGCAAATGCAAATGCCAGTCGCCCCTATGATTGGGCGGAAGCCAAATTACCGGCCCAGAACTTGCAGTTGACACAACGGGTAGGATTGCCCAGAACTGACAACGTATGGCGGCAATCTAGACCGTCAGAAAGGCTATGCGGGTAAGTGTAGAAAATCTCTAGAATTCTTAGTCGGAGACTGGGTTCTACTTAAAGTTTCACCCTGGATGGGTGTGGTACGTTTTGGCGAACAATGCAAGTTTAATCCGCGATACGTTGGACCATTCGAAGTTACTGAAAAGATCGGTAAGGTATCATACTGACTAAAACTGCCTGAAAAGCTGAATGCGGTACGCAACGTCTTCCACGTGCCTAATCCGAAGAAGAATCGGTCAGATGAAATATTCGTTGTTCTCTTAGGAACTCGTGATCGACAACTAGCTACGCTTCCTTGAAGAACCGATTGAGATCAGGGATCAAGAAATCAAAACCCTCAAGCATGGTACAATATGCCAACGGACCGAGTTCGTTGGATCTCGCGCCGTGGCCCAGAGCTTACCTGGGAACGGGAAAACCAGATGATGCGCATGTATCCCCAGCTGTTACGAACATTACTTCCAGCACTGAGGCTACAGCTGAATTCCGGGAAGAAATTCCAAACCAACAGGGGATGATGTGACGCCCCACGAAAACGTTTAAACACACTAGCTTGTCAGTGGCTGCGTGCTAAATTTCGGGACGAAATTTCTTGAACTTGGGGATAATGTGACACTTCGAGTCTTCCTGTGCATTTCTTGGATGTTATAATTAAATTTGTGAAATTCTATACTATAAGAAATACGTACAAACTCTGTGGATCTTGTGCTGCGTGATTTTTTTTTTCGTGCTATGTGATTTTATGTGCTTTGTGACTTACGTGTTAGTATTGTGGATTTTCATGAAACTGCTTGTATCTACGTATGGTAATGGAGTCTGTGTATACATATAGAGCGTAACGTATGACCTTTGCTTAAATTTCGAGGACGAAATTCCTATAACATGGGGAGAATGTGACAACCTGTACTCCCATTGTCGAGTAAAGGGTATTTTGGTGACGCGCACATCTATTAATATCGGTATTAATATTATTATTATTTCTTTTATTATTCTTTTCGAAAATAATAATAAACCGCGATGAGAGTTTTAAACACTTACGCATCTAAGTTAATTGTCATCGGGCCTGTTCATTTTAGCTAGACACGTTAAGTATTATGGATCCACACATACACTTGGGCTAGGCCTAACCCCACTCCCTAAACCTAAACCCTACAATATATAAACCAACTTAAACCCTCACCCCCTATTTTTCATAAACATAAAAACCTACATAACATCAGCCGCACAACTCCCTCTTCTTCCCCGTTCAGATTCCGGTGACCGGAAATCGGATTCCGGCTGGTGCCCTTTCTTCTCCGACGTCACACACCTTCATACACTTACAACCCTCCTTCTTCCATCCCTTAGACTGCAACACCCTCCTTCCTCCTAAAACACATATACACATCAGGATTTAGATGAGAAATAGTGAGTTGCTGATGACGGCCGACGGTAACAAACCAGAGCCGCGGCGGGTCGCGACGGAGCACGGCGGCGACAATCGTGATGGAGTTATGCCGCGACGATGATGGCGGTGGAAGACGACGACTAACCGGTGACGGCAGAGGCACTACGGCGGCGGAGGTGATGCTGATACGATGACGATGGCGGTGTTTCAGCTACGGCGGTTCGATTTCTAGCAAGGTGACGTCAGCAAAGGGGTCAACGGCAGCATTCTAACCTGTCGGATAACATTCAGCCACTGGTATGGTTGACCAACGTAACACAAGTAAATTAACTACCGAGCAAAGCAAAGGTGAGTTCACTACTTTTTACTTAAAGCATGCGTTCCCAGTGGTTGGGAAACGGAACGAAACACTTTTCCTGGTTTGGGATTGCTTACTATCTCCTTGTGCGGGATACGGTATTTCTATCTCCTTGTGTGGGATACGGGTAACAACGCTATCCCCTTGCGAGGGATACAAACTACTTTTCTCCCCTTATGCGGGACTCTTAGTTAATTACTGTTTATACGGAATGCAACGAGCAACACTAAACGAAACTCTATCACTCAAGTCCCTACTACTTAATACCGATTAGTCGCCGGGGTCGGGCGAATGGGTTATTAGTTGATAGCGCTATTTAGGTCTCACCAACCTCACACCGTGCCCGCGTATGGGATCGGGCGTGAACTAATGTACTCTGGCAAACCGTCAATGATGATAGAACATTGACAAACGGGGCACTCTACGGAAACGTACGGATGAATAGTATTCGGTATTGTAAAAACAGTTTAGTAGCTTACTTATGGGGTAGCTCCCCATGGCATGTATAAACGGATAAATTAACTGGTTGGAACAAGTTTTTGGAAATTAAAACTGGAAAACTGTAAACACGTGAACTCGCCAACGTTATGTTGACACTCTACTGCATGCTTTGCAGGTTGCTCGGTACAACTTTGGACGGACGTTGCAATCGGATGGAGTACGTGGTTCGTAAGTAACACGATAATAAACTTGTGGTTTCAATTATGATGCGTCTTCTTTCCCTTTCCGCTGTGAACTTAAACTATGTTTTGAAAAATTTAAATTAGGTCACTAATTATGCTAATTATTATAACAATATCTAATCCGTTCAAAATAATTAGTGGCTAAGATCCTGGTCGTCACACGCCTCGCGGTAATACTTCGCGTGTGGATTTTGAGGGTGTGACATAAAATACTTACAACGAGGCAGAGCTTTGCTAATTAGGGGGTATTATGCCCGGTATAATAATTGCTATAAAGAAATTGAGAGAGAATTCGAAACTTTGGAACGACGAAAATAAAATGCCTGAGGCCCCTATTTATAGTTTTGATCGACCACTCTCTCGCGGCCCGCGAGAGATGAAGGCTAAGCCTTCGCGCCCCGCGATGCCTGCTAGGGTAGGTCCTAGCTTGGTTGACTCGCTCACTAGACCCAACACGTTCACGACACGTGGCGGCACAGGGTGCGCCCTGATGTTGAGCTGTCGCACCCCGCGAATGAAGTAGCCAGGGGCTTCGCGCCCCGCGAGCGAGTACTGAATTTCAATTTTATTTAATTTTTGTAAAATAAAAGGTATTTGGGGCTATTTTGCGTATACGGGATGTATTTTAGGGCGTATAGGGACGTTCCAAATATTTTAGGATATATTTAGGAGTGTTGTTATATCAAAGACAAACGCGAACTGATGTCAAACATACAAACTTGAATTTATACCGATACAATTAGTTATACTGATGGAACATAAGTATACTTCTATAAATATAGTTATAAAAGTGATACATACCACTTATTAATAAAATAATTTGATCTTTGTAAAAAATATATATATATATATATATATATTTGATATTTCAATATTTAGGGGGTGTTTGGGATTTCTTTTCAACTTCTCCTTCTCAAAAAGTCCTTCTCAAATCCAGAAGTGAGAAATCCTTACTTCTCAAAAACTCCTTTTTGAAGACATAATTAGTACTGAAAGTCCTTTTTTTCATGGTGTTTGGAATTCCTTATGCTTCAAAAGTTCTTCTCAGATGATGTTTGGGTTTCCTTTTCCTTATCAAAAGTCCTTATGAGCTCCAAAAGTCACTTTTAAAAGGAATCCCAAACACCACCTTAATGTAACCCCACCAGCCTTACCTAAAAGTGAAGCACACAGTTAGGGTTGTAAACGAACCAAACGTTCGGCGAACAGTTCGTGAACCGTTTGGTTGGAAATTTGTTTGTGTTCGTTCGTTTATTAAACAAACGAACACGAACAAGAAATTTCGTTCGTTTAGTTAAATGAACAAACATGGACATAGGTCGTGTTCGTTCGTTTATGTTCGTGAACGTTCGGTAACATGTTCGTTTGTGTTCGATAGTTCATTAGTGTTTTTAGTTTTCATATTTATTTAAATACTTTAAAATTCCGACAAATTAAATATCTAATAAGTGTCAGTGTATTATATATTCTCTTCATGAACGATTGTTTGTGTTCGTTTGTTTCCATTTGTGTTCATGAACATTAGTTTGTGCTCATTTGTGTCCGTCAACGTTCGTTGCCTAAAATTAACAAACGAACACGAACAAGTTCATTTCCTTAACAAACGAACAAGAACATAAAATCTCGTTTGATAAGTGTTCGTGAACGGTTCGCGAACACATATATTTCTTAACAAACGAACAATAACAAGGTCTTGTTCATGTTCATTCGGTTCGTTTACAGCCCTACACACAGTAGTAGCAGTATGAACACACAACTTCACATCAAACAAAAAGTAAACAAATGCCATTATTGTAATTAAGTTTCATATCAAGGTTAAATTTTGTATTGTAGCTAACATCCTTCATCAATTGTTATTATATAGAATTTTGAAAATACCTAAAATACCGTTAGCTAGTGAAGATAAGGGATGGCTTTTAAAAATAGGTATAATTCTCCTATGATTTTTAACGACAAATAACTTTCTTGTACGTTGATTCTTTTTTTTAAATAAATACGGCATCATAAAAAAGGGGTCATGCTAATTGCACACGACCAAAATTATTTTCACACCTCAAAGCGCCGCGCTTTGGCCATAGCGCGGCGCTTAGATCGACAAAAGGTGAGTTGATTGACGTTTGAGACATGAGTTACTGTTTGAGAGACATAAAGCTGATTATGAGGTTTGTCGTTAACCCTAAGCGCCGCGCTTTGGCCATAGCGCGGCGCTTCGACCCCAAATTTCACCCACTTTACCTTTTAAAAGCAACCTCTGAGAGACAGTTGTGTTTCATTTCAAATCGTGGTTGCCTTCATTTCAGATCAAAGGTCTGTATTGCCTTTATTCCCCATCCGTTGTGTTTCTTCAAAATAACGCGCGGTTTTGCTGTATTAGTTACATCTCTTGAAAAAACGATGTCGTGGTTAAACAACTATATTTTCGGTCAATATTCTGACGAGACAGTTGTTCCTGATTCTTACGAGGGGACCGCTATTTCTGACTCGTATGAGAAACCGGTCTCGTCCAACTTGAGGGAGGCAGAGGTTGTATTTGGCATTCGTTATCGTGATAACACGGTGACGCTGGATTTGAATACCCCTGTGGAGGACCCTTACGCACAACAAGGTTATTCGAATTTCGGTTACGGTGGCGAGTACAGCTTTGTACAGCAGGAGTGTGGTCCAAACGACAGTTACGGTTGTCAACAGAGCTTACAAGGTTATTCGAATTTCGGTTACGGTGGCGAGCACAACTTTGAACATCAAGTATATTCGGACCTCGGTG
Organism: Helianthus tuberosus; assembly: GCA_030545235.1. Classification (NCBI taxonomy): domain Eukaryota; kingdom Viridiplantae; phylum Streptophyta; class Magnoliopsida; order Asterales; family Asteraceae; genus Helianthus; species Helianthus tuberosus. The sequence continues at coordinate 139,908,189 of CM060403.1, forward strand.
ACGATGGTGAGCCGGGGGATGTGTCTGTTGACGAGGAAGGCTGTTACCCGGTTACGTTTTCGTTTGATACAACGCAGACCTTTTCGTCACGTAAAGAGTTGGTGCGTTGGGTACAAGACACGGCAAAAGACAACGGTTACCTCATTGTGATTAAGAGGTCGAATAAAAGAGGAGAGAATTACAAGATTTGGTTTCAATGTACTTTTGGTGGGGAGCATAAGAGTATAGCTACACAGAGGAAAACGGGTAGCAAGAAAATAGGCTGCCCGTTCGAGATGATCGGGTTTTCGGAATCATCCGGAAGTGTTTGGAGGATCGAGGTGACGAAGGCGAAGCATAACCACACTCCTATTGAAAACTTAGAGGGTCACGCGTATGCGAGAAGGCTTTCTTCGGAGGATAAAAAACTAGTTAAGGAGCTAGCAGAGCAAGACATTCCCAACCAAAGTATCTGGCGAACGCTGACAAAAAACAATCTGGCTAGAAAGCTTATTCCGAAAGATATACACAACGTTGTTCAGAAGATCAACGCCGAAAAAAAAGTCGGTAAGTCTCCGATGCAAAAACTTGAAAGCATTCTTCTCGAAAAAAATTACACTTATTACATGCGCACAAATGAGATATCGAACGAAGTTGAAGATGTCTTCTTTGTTCACGAAAGATCATTCACTATGTGGTGTGCCTTACCGCATGTGCTAATGATTGACGCCACCTACAAAACGAACATGTACAACCTGCCATTTGTTCAGGTCGTAGGCATGACGTCGACAAACAAATCGTTTACGGCTGCTTGTGCGGTAATTTCCGCTGAGAAGTCAGAGAACTACCTATGGGTGTTGCAGAGGATCAAGTCTATGCTGGTAGGATGTATGGAACCGCGCGTGATTTTAACAGACAGGGATTTTGCGCTAATGAACGCGTGTGAACAAGTTTTTCCAAAAGCGCATAAGTATCTTTGTCGGTTCCATATTCAACAAAATATTAATAAGAACAGCAAGAAGAAATTCTCTGACAAGGAATGGAAAGAATTCGTACGTAGATTTTGGTTATTGTGCGAGTCTACGACCGAGGAAATATACAGGTATAACTTGGAAAACCTTGAAGCACAGCTGAAAGAAGATGACCGTGAACGTAGGTATTTCTTACATAATTATGTTCAAATTTTATATAATAACAAAAACTGACTATTTACGTTTTTTTAATTTTAGAGGTTTTTGATTATTTGAAGAAATCCTGGTTGGATCCGTACCGTGAAAAGTTTGTATCATGTTGGATTAACAAAACTATTAACTTTCACCAAACTATGACCAACAGGGTTGAGGGCATGCATGCAACACTAAAAAGTCACTTTCCAAGTCATCGCAACACACTGGATAAACTTGTACTGTATGTTGATCATGTTGTTGATAGACAATACACCGAGATTAGTAGTAGCTTTGAAACAAGCCTCCGAAAAGTGATGACGCACCACAAGAAGCAGCCCATGCTTGCATATATTCTCAGAAAGGTTTCAATATATGCGATTGAGCTTTTGAGTAGGGAACTAAAACGTAAGGAAGACGGGTTGAGAGCCTACGGTGCAAGCTGTGGTTGCCAACTTTTTACCAGCTGTGGTTTGCCATGTGCCTGTCGTTTGGAAAAGTTGGAAAATAAAGGTAATTAATATCTTTGACCTTTCTCGTTATGATTTTGCCACCTAATTTGTTTTCATCCACAGGTCAGCAACTCCGGATCACACACATAGACGTGTTCTGGAAGAAGCTTAACTTCAAGCCTGCAAAGAAAAACATAGAGGATATCGATATAGACGCGGAATTTGAAAAATTGAAACAAAAGATCGATCCAACACCCCCTCAAGTGAAAAGGAGCTTCTTTGAAAAGTTTCAGCAAATCCTCAATCCAGGGAACAATAACAAAAAACCTCCTGCTGTTCTGAAGAAAACTCGTGGTCGCCCAACATTGAAAACGCAGGAAGAAAGAAAGGTTGAAGCCGCTAGAAAAAGCTCGTACATTTCATCGGAAGAAACTTGGGTCGAGGCCTCAGACGATCATCCCCGTCACAGCTCGTACATATCACCCGAAGATTCTAGAAGACAAAAGAATACCAAACCGATCAACCTACACCCTGATTTCCCGATGATCAAGCTCGGTCCTAAGACGGATATAGCAATCCGCACCTACGCATCTCAGATTCCCGAAGTGATCCATCCATACATCGTTAGAATAAAGGACGTGAAACCAGATGGTCATTGTGGGTTTCGATCGGTGGCTGTTGGGTTAGGAGTGAAACAAAATTCATATTTGATGATCCGGAAACAACTTATAAAGGAGTTACGTACGAACGAATCGCTTTGGAGGCAGTTTTTCGATCCGGAAAACATAGGACATTATGATGCGCTGCTTAGACGGATCGATTTCAAGGGGGTGGGACGAGCAGATATCGAAAATTACATGACTATGCCTGAGACGGGGTTTCTTATTGCCCAACGATACGGTGTGATTGTTCACACCTTCGACATGCGTGGGAGCGATACAATTTTCCCTCTGCTGGGCGGGCCAAACGAAGCTGAGCAACCTCACCTGGTGGTTGCGGTTGTGTTCGTCGACCATGGGCATTTCATACATGTAGAGCTTGGAGGTTGTTATCCAATGCCTCCCCCAAACCCACTCTGGACAGCGAACAGAACAGAGCGGGCAGCAGCCTGGCATACATTATACAGGGATCAGATCAACGCGTACGAAATGCTTACGTATCGTGCCCCTGACCTTAATGTAACCCCATATGTTCACGATGTAGGTTAAATGTGTTTAATAATAATCACGTTTGTGTTTGTTCAATATATGCGTTACATCACGTTAAAAACCGAATGTCACCGACACGACCCAATCAGATTCAATACGCACTTGTACGACCCAAAATGACCATATACATCATAATACTACAATTAATGAAAAAATACGTCATGTTCATGTGCGGTAGGCGGCTGATACACATAACACCTCTCACAGGAGTACTTGTGCTTTCAAACCCAAATGATACGATATAACGGAATAAGACATCACACGTAACCGATTTGATCCGGAACTTGCAGTATACTCCATATATAATAAAAAATGATGTATAATGGAAAAAACGTAAAATTTAGACTATTATCGACGCGTTTGTGATTTAAAAACAATTTTAAAAAATTTAAAAAAGGCCCAAAGCGCCCCGCTATGGCCAAAGCTAAGCGCTTTGCCCTTAAATAAGAATAGAAGCGCCCCGCTATGGCCAAAGCGGGGCGCTTTGGTCCCTCGTTATACCTGAAGCGGGGCAGCTTCTCCCCCATTTCAACATAAAACACAAAACACACACAAAAGGTGCGATTTACACACACTTGAGCCGGAGATCAACGTTTTCAAGCTTTCAACCGCTAAAAGGTAAGATCGAACTTCATTTATTGTTCTGGTTCAAGTTATGTGTTTGATTTTGTTTGATTTTGTTTGATTTGGGCGGAGATCATGTCGCTGTTGGGGCTGTTCTTCATAACGAAGAACCAAAGCGCCGCGCCGAGGCCAAAGCGCGGCGCCTTGGTTCATGTTTATTTTTTTTTAATATTATTTGTTTTTGTTTAATATTATTTGTTTAATAATATTTGTTTAATATTATTTGTTTAATATTATTTGTTTATTATTTTATATTTAATATTATTTGTTTATTATTTAAATTGTTTAGTAATATTATTTGTTTATTCTTTTATATTTAATTTTATTTGTTTATTATTTATATTTAATATTATTTGTTTATTATTTATATTTGATATTATTTGTTTATTCTTTTATATTTAATATTATTTGTTTATTATTTATATTTAATATTATTTGTTTATTTCAACGTGCAGGGATGGATTCCTCCGATGACGAGATTGAGCATATGGAGGCTGAGGGAGAGGTGGGAGATGAGGGAGAGTAGGGGTCACGGGCGAGGGGGAGATGCGCGAGGTTGCGCGCCATCCCCATTGGGGAGCATGTAGGGATAGACTGGGGCCTGCTGGATACCATGGGAGAGGCCGCGCGGGCGCGTGAGATAGTTGGACTAGATACTCCTTGGTCGCGCCTATTTGAGTTAGCGATGGAGGACTCGTACCCTGAGCTTACGTGGGAGTTTCTTTCCACGTTTACATACGCGCCGCATCCGGCGGATTACGTGGAGGACCCGGATTTTCCAGTCCACGAGGTTACATTCCGTCTCGCCGGTCAGGAGTTTCAGATGAGTGTGCGGCAGTTTGCTGTCCATACAGGTTTGTTTAAATAATATTATTTATTATTTTATATTTAATATCATTTGTTTATTTAATGTTATTTGTTTATTTAATATTATTTGTTTATTATTATTATTTGTTTATTTAATGTTATTTGTTTATTTAATATTATTTGTTTATTATTATTATTTGTTTATTTAATATTATTTGTTTATACAGGTTTGTACACAGAGGCCGAGCTTGATACTGATTTATATACGCAGGCGGTTAGGATGATGGACAGGCAGACGCTTATCAGTTTCTGGAGGGCCATTTCCAGGGTTCCCTTTGGGAAATCCTGGCAAAAGGCCACCACCATCAAAGACCCCTTGTTCCGATACCTGCACCATGTTATCGCGGCAACTATCGTGCCGCGGGAAAACAGCAGGGAGAAGGTCAACCTCAGTGACCTTTTCTTTCTATACTGCCTACTGCGACGACAGCCCTGCGATCTAGCAGCCAGCCTGGCAGATTACTTTGCCACAGCATACCACCGGCAGCTCCGCGGGTACGTGCACACTGGCTCATTCATCACCGTCATCGCACGCTCGCTCGGGATCGTGCCCGAGGGAGATCCGGTGCTGTCCGATCCGGTCCCGTCTACCAGGTTGGGCCGCGCGTCAGTTTCTAGCATGCAGATCACCCGTCGCTTTGATGTTGGTCTGAGGTTTAGGGGCGGAGACGGGCTGATTTGGCAGCCGGAGCCGGTGCCGGAGGTCATCCCGGTTGTTATTGAGGTGAGGACTGGAGTGTTGGCCCCTCCTGATGTTCAGGCGGCCGCTCGGCAGGCTCAGCTACAGGCTCTGGGACTCGATCAGTTCCCGGGCCAGCCTCAGGCTGAGGCTCAGGCTCAGCCTCAGGCTCAGGCTCAGGCTCAGGCTCAGCCTGTATTAGAGGATCCGGCTCAGGAGGAGCAAGTCGAGGAGATCCCGGTACCACCAGTTCAGCCAGCTCCTGAGCCGCCACAGTACCCGCAGCACGTTTACGCTGACCTGCCTCCGGTAGCGCGTGAGGTGGCTCGGGACTTCGACCGGCGCCTCAGACGCCAGGACGCACGCATTGACTGGATCGTCGAGACGCTCGTTGCTCTACGAGAGGTCGCTGGGTTGCCTCCACTTCCCCTCCCACCGTCCCCACCGCACGAGGATTAGTACCTTAGTTTGTTTGTATAGTGATTTGTTATGTATTATGTACTCAGTTGTACCTTTTTGTTTTGTATGTACAAACTGATATATATAAATATATATATTGCAGTTAATCTTCTATTTACATCACGTTGGTTTTGGATTGTTTACGTTTAATTCTTAAGGCTTTTTATACATTTTATTTAACGTGTTCGTTTAATTTAACAAAATAAACAAGGTTAACAGTTTATAAAAACGCACTTATATTATATACGTTCTATAAAAATAATGACGTAAAAAAACGTAATTATAAAAAAACGTATTATAAAACTCAAATACAATTTTTTCCTCCAAAAAACACTACCAAACTAACCCACATCCCACCTATTTCAAAAAAAAAACAACACAAAGTCCAGTACACGCTTCTTGTCTTTTTGCACACTTAAAGCGCCCCGCTTTGGCCATAGCGGGGCGCTTTGGCCATGGTCAACAGACAAGGACTGACGACAAGAAGCGTGTGCGAATAGACCAGGCCTAAAAAAGAGCATTTTATTCCTTTTTTATTTGAACTAGGGTTAAGACCCGCCCACGTTGCGGCGCGGGTACATCGTAAACATTGAATGGATAAGTCCAAATATTATGAAAACACACATTTCGACGTATCCAGTTGAACTCAGTGTAACCTATATAAGCATTGTCATTGGATCAAACGTAAAATAAATGGAATTCATATCGAACAATAACTTGAATTTATACGAAAACGTACATAAAATTATGCACGTAAAAATGGTTTCTTTAAACGAAAACGTATTATATTTGACCTGAGTCGTCTATAAAAAAAAGTTTACGTCGGAATGTAGAAGAAATCATATTTATACCCGTATATAAAATATGCACGTAAAAACAGTTTTTAAGTAAAGAAAGTATAGGGGTAAACCGAAACAAAATATTAGTAAAAAATTTAATAGGTTAAAAACGTTCGTAAAACCGTGCCAAGTAGCACCAATGCCACAACGACATCGACTCTCAACATCGTAAAAATAAAATAGATAAAATGGTAAAAATTACACTGAACGAAAAGGAGACTAAAATCGTTGAACCACGCACACCCGTTACAGTATGTTAATGCGAAGAAATTAACCAGAAACGTAAAACGTAGAAAATAATAACTTAGTCGATCTAGGACCCGCCCGTTGCGGCGAAGTTTTCAAAAGGGAAAAAATGGACGCATTGCGACGGGTCTGTCAAGTATGGAAAAATAGAGCAAAAACGTTGAACCTCACATGCACGCTACGACATGTTAAGTCGCAAAATTTAGAACGAAACGTAAAACGAAAAACTTGCGAAAGATAAAAAGTATGGGGGATCAAAGTTGTAAATAATAAAGTGTTGTGTTAAATTACAAAAGATGAAAAAGTTTGAGTTGAAAGTAAAAATTTCAAATGGGTTAAAATATAAAAGATAAAACTTTAAGGTTGAAAGTGGAAAATCAAGTAATGGGTTAAAATGTAAAAGATAAAACTTTAAGGTTGAAAGTGGAAAATCAAGTTTTTTATTTTTAAAAAAGACCCCAAGCATGGGATACAAGTCATGATGCACAAGAAATTTGATAATTTATATATGGAATAATATGGTATTCATATAGTTTTTGTAAAAAAAAAACGGAGCCCTACGCCCCTCAAAAGTTATTTTTTATTAACAAATTTTGAAAATACCTAAAATACCTTTAGCTATTGTAGATAAGGGTTGGCGGTATAATTCCCTTACGATTTTTACATAAACATAACTTTTCCGTACATTGGTACTTTTTTTTAAAATAAATACACCATAATAAAAAAGAGCATTTTATTCTTTTTTATTTGAATATGGTATTAATATATTTTTTCATTTAATAAAAGTAGCATGTTACGTTACTACAAGTATTTGTTAAGAGAATAAAGTCGATAACATCATGGAGATTTTGTTATGTTAAAGGAATAAAGTCACTTGATATACAAAATAATATCAACATTAATAATGTTTTAACTTTATTAGAAAAAATATTTTAAACTCATAATTGATTTTTTTTGGTCAACATTTACCGGCCAAAATGCCACCATATCACCTAATTTAATATTTAAGCATTGATTACTTATAAAAATAACTAGAAAAAAGTAGTGGTTTCTAAAAGGTACAAAGAAGTAGGTTTTTTTTTAATTTTTAATAATTGCTTTAAACTTTCTGGCATTTAAATTTAAATTTAAATTAGTTATAAATTTTGTAAACATAAATATAATAATATTAAATATAACTCAATTGCATGGACATATATGTAACGAGTTTATCTATAAAATAATAACATTAGTTATGTTTTTAATATGCCAGTCTCTTTTGGTCACAAGTTTTTGCCTCGTCCGTGTGCGGGGCACAAAGCCGAATTGTTCTCTCTCATAATATTACGTTTGTATTTTGGTTACCTATACATACTACTACTCATAACAAGATCTGAAAAATAAATATATCAAGTCAACTAATTAAAACAATTCCAAACTTTTGCTTAAAAATTAAAACGTTGGAAGACTATAATTTTAAATTGGGAGCAAAATTGTAATCATTCAGGACAAATGAGAGTGTGCCAAGCAGCCGCTTGGCACGAATAAAAATTACACCACGTCAACCAATTAAAACAAAAACTACCATAGTTTTATAAAAAAAAAATATTAAAGCCATCGCATGACTATAACTTAACATTAGGGGCAAAATCATAATTTGACAAAAAAAAAACAAAAATGGCAAAACTGTAATTTGAACTGAAGTCAAAATCGTAATTTAGCCAGGAAGAAAAAAAAAACAAAACCAATTGTAAAACTGTAAATTTAAACGGGGCAAAATCGTAATTTGGCTAGACCAATAGGGAAGTGTCAGATAGCTGTCTGACACTATTCTCCCTCATTATATTTATTGTTGTCTGAAATTATTCCCCCTCATTGTATTTGTAGTGTATATAAATGACGGGAATAAATGTCACGATCTCGTCTTGCACTTTAGTTTCAATGCATAACTATGGAAGGGAGATCTATTCTGCGACCAGCGGATTTGCTCGTCTTTGATTGGGCTAGGGGGAAACATGCTTGTGTGGACCTCACGGGGGTTTCCCATCTGGTTGGTTTAAGGGAAAAATGGTTTGTAGCTAGACAAGCAGCAAGAAAGGCAGAATCGAAGAAAGTTGTTAAGCACGCTAAAGCTTGTGCAGAGAACCAGCATGTTTTTGTCCCTTTTGCCTTTGACACATTTGGCTCCTTAGCGCCAGAAGCTATCCAATTCCTGACTAGGGTCCAACGGGTCATCCACAACAGTTGCTCAGCCTCAGGGGGGCGGGGTTTTGTCTTTGGTAGATTAGGGTTTGCAATTCAGAAAGGGGTGGCGGCGCAACTTGTTGCCCGTCTACCTTCTGTTTTGATGTAACTTGACAAGTATGAATGAAATAAACTATTTTATTAAAAAAAAAATGCATAACTACGATCGGATACGGATGGGGGAGAAACAAACTAAAAGAAAGAAAAATGGGTGGTGCAATTTAACTTGTATTTTTTAGAGGCTGGGTTTTAAAATAGTTTGGGTGTTTTCTAGTGGCATTCAAAGGTATCATCCAACCATTAATTTTACAACTTTTATCAAAACCTAGATGTATACCTTTCTTAACAACTTGTATACGTCTAAATTCCTCCTAATTACCTTATTCTTTTAAGAATTTAAACATACATCACTTTTATAAGCAGAAAAAACCATCCACTGGATCAATGAGTTCTAGGACCTATACCTCATTAGGCTCTTTTAATTCCAAAAATATAACATAGGCTTATAATAACTATTTAAGATATTATGAAGTTTTTTGGTTATAAGGTGAAAAGGTATGACCCGATTTCGCCTCACTGTCCACAAGACTATGTCTGACCTAGCGGACTCCGGATGAGTAGACTTGAATTCAGTTACACTTACATGGTGAAGAGGTACAACATGACAAAGGCCTCAAAATTTTATTTTGCTTTGGTCATCAAAAAGGGGCTCTTTTTATTCTAAAAATATAATTCTTCTAACTAATTATATAAGATGTATATATGGTTTATCTAATTTCTGTGTAGTCATCAGGAAATATAGCATTCATTTATAAATAATTTAAGTATTTTATTAAATCATCCATGCGTCGCATGATATTTTATATTCTAGGGGGGGCGTAATAATATATTCAAAGGATCCATGGAAATGTAGTGTCTTCCTCTATATATACTCTTGCATGATAAGAGGGCTACACAACCCATAAAACAATTTATTAACCTCTTGCATCTCTTTGAATTAAGATGGCATCAATAATATATGCATCACAGTCCACACCAAAGGCGCCTGCCAATGCGAAGGGGGCTGCTAAACCCGTCGCTAGACGATCAGGAAACTATGCGCCATCGATATGGTCATTTGATTTTCTTCAATCACTTTCTAGTGAATACACAGTATGGTTGCAAATTTATTTTCATTTACTAACAGTTGCACTTGTTTATAATATGATGAACAGTTTTGCTAACGTTTAACCATGCATTTAGGGAGAAGCCTATAAAGCAAGAGCCGATACGTTAAAGGAGACGGTGAAGATACTAATGGTACCCAAAGTGGGAAATCCATTGAGTGTCCTAGAGCTGGTTGATGATCTGCAGAGACTCGGAATATCATATCATTTTGAGGCTGAAATAAGTAATCTCTTAGAGATGATTTACTGCAAGTACTTCAAAAGTCATGATGAGTGGCACAAAATGGATTTGAACCTTAAAGCACTTGGATTTCGTCTGCTGAGACAACTTGGTTATCCAGTTCCTCAAGGTACAAAATTTATTACAATGAATGCATGAAGTTTGATTAATATTAAAATGAGGACACCGACATTGCTAATTTATTTACGTACGTATAGATATATTTCAAAACTTTAAGGACGAAATCGGGGATATGACGGGAGTGTTAAATTTGTATGAGGCTTCTTATATTTCATTTGAGGGCGAAAGCATATTGGACGATGCTAGAGACTTCACAACAAAATATCTGAAAGAAAATCAAGACAAGATGGATGAGAGTATATCAGCATTAGCAAATCATGCTTTGGATACTCCACTGCACTGGACAATGCCAAGGGTAGAGGCAAAGTGGTTTATGGAATTATATGAGAAAAGAAGTGGCATGAATCCCACATTGATCGAGCTCGCAAAATTGGATTTCAATATGGTTCAGGCTATTTATATCCAAGATCTAAAACACGCGTCGAGGTATCATTTCTACCTGCTTGTTACGTAGGTAATAAATTAAATACAGTAACATAAGTGGTAAATATGAAATTGATGATAGGTGGTGGAGCAATATAAGCTGGGATACGAAGTTACCCTTTGCTCGTGACAGATTGGTGGAGTGTTTTATGTGGAGTGTAGGTTTTACTTACAAACCTCAGTTTAGTTTGGGAAGGAGAAATCTAACAAAGGCCGTCGCCATGATTACTACTATTGATGATGTCTATGATGTTTATGGCACTTTAGATGAAGTTGAACAATTTACTGATGTTGTCACCAGGTAAACACACACACACACGCATATATAATTAAAATAAAATTCTTGATAACTGAGAATGTTTCTACTTGTTAGATGGGATGTCAATGCGATCCAAGAGCTCCCAGATTATATGCAGATGTGTTTCCTTGGATTGTACAGCACAATAAATGAGACCGCGTATGACATATTGATAGAATCAGGAATCGTCACCCTTCCGTACATAAAGAAAGCTGTAATTAATCCATCTTCTTTAATTATTATTGTTACTGTTGTTATTATTTCCTTATTATGAATGCATGGATGGTTGTTACTGTTAGTGGGCAGATTTATGCACGTCATACCTTGTAGAAGCAAGGTGGTACCATAATGGATATACGCCAACTCTCAAAGAGTACTTGGACAATGGTTGGGTATCAATAACAGGTCCTATAATACTCATACATATTAAGTTATCAACATCAATTACTTCAACCGAAGAGATCCTCCAGTGGTTTGAAGAGTCTTATGATATAGTTCACCACGTAGGGATTCTTGTACGACTATCAGATGACTTGGGGACATCATCGGTATGTAACACATACATAACCTGATGATTATATTTTGATTTGTACCCATACACACATATTAATAATATATATTCCATTGTTCAAATCAATAACATCAATTCTCCATTCTCTTGTTTGTTTAAGGACGAATTGGCAAGAGGGGATACTCCAAAGTCGATCCAGTGTTACATGAATGAGAGCGGTGCTACTGAAGACGAAGCCAGAAGGTATATTAACATGTTAATCATGAAAACTTGGAAGAAACTTAACAAAGAACGAGAGAATGCCAAATCTCAGCTTCTACGTGAGTTTATTGACTTTGCAATGGACGGTGTTAGGGCTGCACAATTCACATACGGAAAAGGAGACGGGCATGGTCGTCCAAACACCAATAAATCTCATGTGCAATCATTGTTGTTAAATCCTGTCGTCTAAGGGATCGATATATATGATTGTCAATTATCTTTCTTTGTGTATCTTACACTTAGATTAATGCTGGTGGGGTGAACTTTATTTATTTGTGAAATAAGATGCTAGCTAGAGCATCCTGGTTTCTGTTTACCATATTGTAATTTGTGTTGAGTTTACTTTTTACCATATTTTATAATATATTGTAATGTAATTTGTGTTGAGTTGGAACATTTGCCATTGCATGTTTTATAAACTTCAAGTGATAACATCGTAAGAGAAGCCATTGATTCTTCTTAGTGTATCATCTTGCCCAAAGACAATCCTTTAACTCACAAAGATGCGGGCCGTCTCTGAAAATCCTTAAAAAAATTTATGGCCCTTCTTGGGCCTTTATTGGGTCAATTTTAAAAATGTTTAAACTTTAGTTAGATTTAAACTTTAATTAAGGCTTTGGTTATCCACATATCCCCTCAATTTATCCACACATCCCCTAACCTTATACACCTCTTTTTGCCCTATACGTCTGAAAATGGACCCACCTGATAAGCCCCTCATTGCCATATACGTTTACTTTTTGGTTACTTTTTCACACATCATATTATTTGTCAATGATTGGGTGTCAGCCAATGATTGCCCAATCATTGGCTCTTTTGTGTGGAATAAATTTAAAGGGTATGTAGGGTTTTCAAGTGGGTGAAATATTATTTAAAAAAAAACTTAATATAATTTTTTTAAATTGTTGTTAAAATAAAAAAAAATATAAACATTTATATTTATTATTATTTATTGTTATAAAAGGAAGGTATATAAATGTCATTTTTTTATTTAATATATTTAGAAAAATGGCAACATTTTTATTTATTAATTATTATTATAAAAGGTCAACATTTTTTTAATTAGTATTATAAAACTTCTACATTTTTTATCAAGTGTTAGTATAAAACGTCAACATTTTTTTTAATTAGTATTATAAAACTTCTACATTTTTTTATCAAGTGTTAGTATAAAACGTCAACATTTTTTTAATACAAATCTTCTACATTTTTTTTATCAAGTGTTATTATAAAACGTCAAATTCTCTATAATCCATAACGCAAAAAGGAACATAAATACAAAATGTAAGTGAACATTGTTTGATAAAATAACACAAAACACAACACTTTCATACAAAATGTAATACAATACATAGCCGAAACCCTAAACCCTACACACTAAATCGCTAACTATTACATATTATTACTTAGATTCACACGAACCCGTTGTGTATCTGAATCAGGTTCTCAAACAAACCGTGAAATCGAACAGTTTCTTCGTAGATTCCGTCCGGTTTCAAAGCCGGTTGAGGATTACGAGTGTTCTTGACTCGTTCAAGGCATGCTTGTTTCAAAGCCGGTCCGGTTTCTCCGAAGCTGTTTTTTCTCAGTTTGACTTCAAAGCGTTGTTAACTACCAAAAGAATGCATACACAAATAGTTCTAGTGGACGAAGCGAAGAGACCGTTGTGTATCTGAATCAGGTTCTC
>CM060403.1:139921834-139948006 GCA_030545235.1 Helianthus tuberosus
AAATCCAAGACTTTTTTCCACCACGTTCGATGACTAATTACTTAATAAGAGAAAATTACCAATGACTAATTACATTAGAAACATTAGAATAGAGGCCGTGCGTAATCTGATTTTAACCAATGGGTAGGCCCACACTACCAGCAACAACCAAGCTCTAGTGGATTTTCCATCATGCTCTAGAAAGCATCTACCTAATGTTAACCACATACTATGATCCAAAATACGATTGAAGTTAACAGAAATAAAATCATAGGTTTGCTAAGATAAATGACCAACCTGGCGAGCAACCTGTTCCAGGCGTATCTTTTCTGGAGTTAATTCTCCAATCAAGTTCACCTTCACAGGTCCCACATGAGCCGTTTGGTTCTCGTGGCTCCGTTCACTAGATCCGCTTCCATCAATCAAAGCACCCCGTTTCCTCTTCCTCTGGAACGTGTACTTTATCACTCTATCAGTCAAAGAATGACTTGGGACCTCGCCGGTCTTACCAACGTCCGACACTGTACTCACTGAGGGCACATCCACCTCTCCTTTTTCTTGTCCCACAAGCATAACTTCCTCTCCACTTGTGCTTTGACTATTGCATGTTCTTGTTATATTTTCATCGATGGCTGTATCATTTGTATGTCTGACTGAACTTGGAGAAGTCAAACAAGAATCATCAACTGCTAACTCCGTCTCCTTCACTTGCTCCAAAACTATTTCTTTCTTTAGTACTTCACCCTCTTTAGAAATCGACTCCGGGTTTATGTTTCTGTTTAGGTCATTTGCTTTCTCTAGTACTTCACACGCACGGATTCTTTGAGTACACCCATTTCTATATAGCTCTGGTTCTTTGCTTCTCAGTATTATAGAAGGTAAATCCCCGATTAAAGATTTCTTTAAAGGCAATAAACAATTATATAGTCTCTGGCTTTTGTCTGTTTGATCTATATAGGAATTGTGTTGTACTCTTGAGGGAGGGAGTGTAATGGGTTCACAAATTGGTGTGCTATCTACTTGTACTGCATGCTTTACTTCTTTCCTTTGTGAAAACTTCTCAAGTTCTGCTTCAACTGCTCTCAATTCCTCCCTGAGGTCTTTTACTATGTCTTCGGCTTCCTGAAGCTGTGCTTCAAGCTCGTCAATTTTCTTTTGTTGGGTACAGGATACCATTGCTGCTTCCTTAATCTGCAAACGTTATTAAACAGGTAGGCGTTATTTTTACTTGAGAAACCAGTTAATGGTAGGTACAAAGCTACAAGAGATTGCGAAATTAAACTCGCATCAAAGTTGAGATAAGCTGAAACGATGATTATATGATAAACATAATAGAAGAGAAACAGGAAAAGATACCCCATGAATCATGAATTCATTCTCACAATTAAAGTCTAACTTCGAACTTGAAACTTAAAACCTAGTACATTTTAGAAATCAAAATGCTCTTCAAGATTTTCCAAAGAACCAAAATGTTTTTTTTTTCTTTCCTACTGAATATAAAAGCAACAAATCCAATACTCAAAAGTCACCACAACCTCCAACTAGTTTTTAGCCGAAGGAATATAAATTTGTTCCAACCCTGCACTTTCGAAAGGTAGTGACACAATTATTGTGCCGGTACTTTCTTTACCATGTTCCAGTGAATTGCACAAGGTGTAAACATGTGTCAAGTTTTCTTACGCTAAGAATAATGTTTAGTTTGTTTGAGTGAATGTTTGTAAGTTTCATCCGAACTTTATTTTCTCCACCAAGTAACCAGGGTTCTCCTATGTTCCCAAAAGTAAGGTTCTACAGTCATGATATTCATTTGCCCTCATCTCAGCCTCCCCATACCCTACTCTATGAGTGAGATATTACTTGCTATGTTTGTTTATTTGTGTCATATAATTTTGGAATTCCAATCCAAAGAAACGGATATCTAAATACCAAAGTTAAAAATCTAGTTTAAGAGGCGATGCACGTGAAAATGATATTCGGTAACTATCATCCAACATGATCTCAAGCTCAAACATGCTTCATTTTCTCAGTGTGGTCACTACCAAAGGTCATCACTATACAATAACCCCAATCACAGCTAAAAGGATATGTTCAGTTCCATATGAATCACCCAACATTGAACATAGACCTATGAAAAGGAATGATACTTTAGTCCCCATTCTCCAACATGAATCAAAGTACATCCAACCCATAAAAATGCATAATATAAGCTACAACTAGTATACACAGTCACTAGTTACAAATTAGCTAGCTATATAACAAAGACAAAGACAACAATAGTTGAAGTAACAAAAGACAAAGCAAACATTGGTCTCCAAATTTCCCCTCATCAACCAACTAATCAAGAAACCTTTGTCATACATTAGGAAACCCCCAAAACACACGCATTCGTTAACCAAACTCAAAAGACAAGAAACCAAGATTCATCATAACACAAAATTACAATTTAGCATTCTCATTCTTTAACCAAAATCAGAACCCTAAACAGAGCAATTCAACCAATCCCTTTCTATGCAAACACCCCTCCAAACAACACAAACTCAACCCTAATTCCAATTCAAAATCAGAATCAAGTAATCAAAACACAACCAAAACTCTAACCTTTAACAATGTTCATATTCATACCTGAAAATCCATCATCTGCTTAACTCTCAAAAGCATCCGAACCGCATCTTCTTTAGCATTCTTTAACTCGTATTCGAACCGGCTAGCTTTTCGCTCCGACACCATAATTCTTGCGGCTGCTTCTTTCGCAGTATTCAGTATAATATCCGCATACGCCTTCTTCAAAGCCGTTAATCTCTGTAACAAACAATCAAATGCACAACAACATAATAATCAAACACCAAAAAAATGTAAACAATAAAGATCAAACTCGATCCCTTAATAATTCAAGAAACCCAAATCAAGAACATTAAAAAAACGGTTAAACAAAATATAAAAATATTGTTTTATATTATCGAACGAGTTGATGTGGCAACCGTTATTGAAAACGGCGGAATATTACCTCGTCGGAGTCCATGGTTGTTGAATCGAAGAAAATGATTTGAGGTTTTGCGGAAGTTAAGGTTAGAGAGAGAGAGAGAGAGAAGGGTTAGTTGTTGCCTCTCTGCGTAAGCAGCTGTCTGTTACGAACTGAAAGTTCTGTTGCCCTTGTTACGGTTTTACCCCTGGTTGTGGTTTGGATTTACTGGATTGCCATTATTTGGTTAAATTAACGAACCGTAACACCGTTGGACCGGTTTCTTCGATTATCCGGATTCTGATGTGTGATATCGTTCCAATGGGCGCGCCCACGAGGTGGTTTTTCATGACGTGTCAATGTTTTTTCTTTAATTAAATTAAATACCATAAAAAAGTTAACAATTACATACATTTCCTTTTTCTCTCATACATTGACTAATTTGATTAAATTTTAGTTGTTAGTCCCGTTACCCTAGTTGTTTATAATCAAATAATAAGATGTTTATACTTTATATCATCATCCTAAGACTCTAATGAGTTAATCATAATGTCTTGAAAAAGATAGAGTACATTGTCAAAATCATCCATGAGGGTTGGATACTTGGAGTGACATCTCAAGCGTCTGAAGAGTCCATAGACCTCTCAAGTACAGGACAACCATGGTCAAATGACCTCATTATCTTTTATAATTTGTATGAATGATATAGTAACATACTCTTGAAATTTTGATCGACCAAGATCCTTTTGAATATTGACCTCAGTGACATATAAATAAGGGAAAATTACGTAATAGCCGTTGACTTTCAAAAAAGGCCACCTTATGCGTCCTTGGAGTGACGTCTCAAGCACATGAAGCGTCCATAGACCCTTCAAGCACCCAATAAAAATGGACACTTGACATTTCAAATGTTGCAGGTGATTTTAGTTGGGCCTTAAAGTTGGATCCTATTGAAATTAATTGTTGAAATTTGAGTTTTAGGGAATAGGGAGTAGTTGGTCTTGATTCCTGGCCCAACCCAAAAAGAACACCAAGACAAAAACATCCATCGTCTTATTATTAGTTCAAGAATCACCTCTCTATTTTTTATTTTTTTATTTTTTTTTTACCTTTTTTTTATTTTGTTGAAATTCTCCAGCAATCTGCTTGCTGTTAAAACACAGCGTCAAGAATCTGCTTGCTGTTAAAACACAGCGTCAAGAATCTGCTTGCTGTTAAAACATAATGGCCTTCTTGCTGTTAAAACACAATGTCAAGAAATCTGATTGCTGTTAAAACACAATATCAAGAATCCTCCAGCAAATCTGCTGACTTAAAACACAATCAGATTTGTTAAACTCCAGTATAAAAACAAACTGTTGTAAAACACATTATGATGTAATGTAATCATCAAAAAACACAATGTGATGTAATGTGACATAGACAACAACATAAAACACATTCAGAGTGTTAAAATGCAAAAGAACTGTTAAAACACAACCTGATTATATATTGACTTCAGAGTGTTAAAACACACTGACTTCAACCTCTCTGACTGGTAAAACACATCACCAAGACATGCTGATAGTTTTTCCAGATAAACACATTGACTTCCAGATTTGAATTCAAAAACAACAAAAATTCCGAAAATCATGGAATGTTAGTTAATGAAAAATAAATTCCAAAAATAAAATTAAAATGTGAAATTACATAGTTGCCCTTTTAGTTAAAATAACTCAATGCCACATGTCCAATTCTCATTGCTTCATAGACTTTCTAGGAAAAATACACTTTCTACCCAACTCCTACTCATTTTTATTAATTAATATATATAGATGTATATTTATTTTTTAGAAATAAAGATTCACAACCCGGGAGTATTCCCGGGTTATAACCTAGTTATGAATACATAGATAACAACTTAAAATGTTATGATACTCAAAAATTATATAAGAAAGATATTTATGATTTTGTCTTATTTCTATATGTAATGATAACTTGAATCTTAAAAACGAGTTGTTATTTAACAGATAACATTAACACAATTTTTATTTGTACGGTCATAAATCGTAACGCACAAGGTTACTTTTTGTTAGTTTGATAAACAAAAAGAAGAATCTAAAGTTTGGTATTAGATGGTGCGGTCTTTAAACGTATTAAACAGATGGTGTGGCCTTTACTGGTCATCAATAATTCAATCACAAAAGTTCACATTTGACAGCATATTAGTTGTTAAGATTCAATCACAAAAGTAGAGAGCATATTAGTAGTTAAAATTCAATAACAAAAGTAATACAAAAGTTCACATTACAAAGCATATATTGTTTTGTTGTTTTTTAGAAGTGTTTGGTTGTTTTTTATTTTATTATATTGTCGAATCTTTGCTCCACCTTTCTATTATTTTGTTTGAAGATTAATTGAATATCATATGTGTTCTTGGAGTTTAATAGTTTGATCCTTGATGTTTGACAATTGAATTTCGGATCATGATAACGGTTCGGTGCTATCCATCCGTTTGTTATAAAATTATTATTGTTAATTATTATTTTCTTATTTAGAGGATAGATAATAACTTGATTTTAAATTCAAAAATTTGATTTGTAGGATAATATGAAAGTAAACGATTTGGAGTTAATAACGTTAATTGGATGGAGAATTTTGCTTGATTTCGATTATTTGGATGATTAAGGTTTATACCCACTTGTTGTAAAAGTATGATGAACATGATGATTTAAATAAATGCTATTAAATGTGAATTGATACATGAACTAGTATGTGATAGAGAAATTAGATGATGTAGGATTAAAGAAATGTATGAATTTGATTGAATCTTGTTCAACTAAAAAATGAACAAGTAGAACTATGCTATGAACACTTGTACCTTGTGCTTTGTTGATGTTGTGCACACCAAGTGTTTGATGAAATGCCTCAATTAAGAATTCAGCCATATTAGCCATAAACTTTATGTAAAAAAAATCGTGATTTGAATGTGCTTATGAAGTAGGTATAAAAAAATATATGATGTCTTATCAAAGAATGTATGTAAATGTGTATATGGCATAAATTCTAAGTATGAATGGTTATATATAGGTGTAAAGGAAGAAAGTTCAAGTCACGTGAAGCAACAAGGAAATCAAGAACGAGGTACGCTACTTGTACGATTCATGGTTTTATTATAGTTTTACTTTTACTATATAGTTTGGTAATTGTAATGGTCAAGAGAAGATTCATGTTTAGAACTCATTGTATATGGGTCGAATGTATTAGAATGATATGCAAGATAAGGAATTTATGTAGACCCCTTAATGAACGGGTCGAAAGGATTATAATGTAAGAATAAGAAAGATGGTATGATGTTCATTTTAGGAACATGGTCAAGTAAAAGAATGATGATACTAAACTAACAAGTAAATGAGTAAGTTACGCGAATGACGAGATTGTCCTAAATCCGTGAGTTACAATCTTATATTAGAAGGAAGGAACTTAGTTTATAACGAAGTTTACTTTGATGTTGTGATGTAGGTAAAACTAAAGTCTAAGGGTCAAGCTTCGCTCGGATCGAACACGCTTCAAATGCCCACCATGCGTTTCCGCTACTTTTGTAATGTTGTTAATGGGTCAAAACTACTTTGGTTCTCATTTCTAAGTTTGTCTGCATTGCTTTTGGGTTCTCATTTCTAAGTTTGGTAGTATCTGCATACTTTTTGTATCCTATGATTTGGCCCATCAAAGGTGCTAATATATTTATCTAAGTTAAATGCTCGGATAGTCACTGTGGTTTGCTCTTTTTTCACATTTAGTCCCTAACTTTCAAAATTTTCAACTATAGTCCCCAACATTTTAATTTTCGTTCCCGGATAGTCCATATACCTAACATCGGTTAGTTTTCTTAGTTAAGAGGGTGTGAAATGACAAAAATACCTTTAATAAAAACAAAATAACAACCCCACCCCCACCATCCTCTCTCTTTCTTCTCTCTTCACCCTCCAACTCCGTCATCCCATCTTTTTCCATAAGAACACACACTTACACACACTCTATATCTTTGGTCTGTCAAATAATATACACAATGCACATCAAATTAAATACGTTGCTTTTAATTCTTTACGATACAGGCATCAGATCACAGAATTCCCTAATGGTTCCAAGATTTTAAACATAGACAAAGAGGATATTCAATCTCATGTTTTGCAAATAAGTTGCAGACAATATTAAAGGTCTCTGATTGGGCAGAACTCATTATTGACATCAATCAATCGGAGTCAATTAACTAAGCCCCGAAAACCGTTATTAAGACTTAATCGGAGATTATTGATTCCGGGGAGAAATTCCGGTAAACAAAGTTATACACGGTGATCCACGAAATCATCAATTAATGGTCTTTAATCCTTCTCTCTTACCCTTATACTGTTAATCGAAGACAAAATCGTTGTTCTTATTTAGTTTACCACAGATTGTTGATAAACTCTGTTTTTCAAACACATCAGAATCATTTTTTTGCGAAAAATAAGATCAATTCATTTTTTTGTTAAAAGTTGGAAGATCTCTGTTCGAAAAACAACAATCAAAACTTTCAATCTGAAATCAAAAAGAATTCCACAGAATCAAGAACAACATATTCGTATTTCAAAAATTAGAATAAAAGCATTTTTTTTCACTCACGTATTCGATTCCTTTTTAGAAACATAATTCAATATGTTCATAACAATGTTTTATATATTTTAAGGAAAGGGTATTTAGGTCATTTCACACCCTCTTAACTGAGAAAACTACCTGATGTTAGGCTTAGGGACTATCCGAGAACAAAAATTGAAAAGTTGAAAACTATAGCTGTAATTTTAGAAAGTTAGGGACTAAAGGTGAAAAATGGCAAACCACATATACTATCCAGGCATTTAACTCTATTTATCTTTTTTAATCTAAATTTCCTTTTTCTCTAAATATATAATCAAAATTAACACACAACAATTTGCAGTAGCTAAAGTTAAAGTTATGTCTCACATAAATCCTCTGGTCTAGTAAATATTATTATTAAAAGTTATTTTATTTAATCTTATATTATATAATAACTCCTCTAAAATTATGGCCAAATAGTTTAATTAAAGTTTAAACCTAACTAAAGTTTAAACATTTTTAAAATTGACCCAATAAAGGCTGGGAAGGGCCTAAAATTTTTGAGGAATTTCAAAGACGGCCCGCATCTTTGTGAGTTAAAGGATTGTCTTTGGGCAAGATGATACACTAAGAAGAATCAATGGCTTCTCTTACGATGTTATCACTTGAAGTTTATAAAACATGCAATGGCAAGTGTTCCAACTCAACACAAATTACATTACAATATATTATAAAATATGGTAAATAGTAAACTCAACACAAATTACAATATGGTAAACAGAAACCAGGATGCTCTAGCTAGCATCTTATTTCACAAATAAATAAAGTTCACCCCACCAGCATTAATCTAAGTGTAAGATACACAAAGAAAGATAATTGACAATCATATATATCGATCCCTTAGACGACAGGATTTAACAACAATGATTGCACATGAGATTTATTGGTGTTTGGACGACCATGCCCGTCTCCTTTTCCGTATGTGAATTGTGCAGCCCTAACACCGTCCATTGCAAAGTCAATAAACTCACGTAGAAGCTGAGATTTGGCATTCTCTCGTTCTTTGTTAAGTTTCTTCCAAGTTTTCATGAATAACATGTTAATATACCTTCTGGCTTCGTCTTCAGTAGCACCGCTCTCATTCATGTAACACTGGATCGACTTTGGAGTATCCCCTCTTGCCAATTCGTCCTTAAACAAACAAGAGAATGGAGAATTGATGTTATTGATTTGAACAATGGAATATATATTATTAATATGTGTGTATGGGTACAAATCAAAATATAATCATCAGGTTATGTATGTGTTACATACCGATGATGTCCCCAAGTCATCTGATAGTCGTATAAGAATCCCTACGTGGTGAACTATATTATAAGACTCTTCAAACCACTGGAGGATCTCTTCGGTTGAAGTAATTGATGTTGATAACTTAATATGTATGAGTATTATAGGACTTCCTATTGATACCCAACCATTGTCCAAGTACTCTTTGAGAGTTGGCGTATATCCATTATGGTACCACCTTGCTTCTACAAGGTATGACGTGCATAAATCTGCCCACTAACAACCATCCGTGGATGCATATTAAGGAAATAATAATAACAATAATAATAATAATAATAATAATAATAATAATAATAATAATAATTAAAGAAGATGGATTAATTACAGCTTTCTTTATGTACGGAAGGGTGAGGATTCCTGATTCTATCAATATGTCATACGCGATCTCATTTATTGTGCTGTACAATCCAAGGAAACACATCTGCATATAATCTGGGAGCTCTTGGATCGCATTGACATCCCATCTAACAAGTAGAAACATTCTCAGTTATCAAGAATTTTATTTTAATTATATATATATATGTGTGTGTGTGTGTGTTTACCTGGTGACAACATCAGTAAATTGTTCAACTTCATCTAAAGTGCCATAAACATCATAGACATCATCAATAGTAGTAATCATGGCGGCGGCCTTTGTTAGATTTCTCCTTCCCAAACTAAACTGAGGTAGGTAAGTAAAACCTACACTCCACATAAAACACTCCACCAATCTGTCACGAGCAAAGGGTAACTTCGTATCCCAGCTTATATTGCTCCACCACCTATCATCAATTTCATAATTACCACTTACGTGTTACTGTATTTAATTTATCACCTACGTAACAAGCAGGTAGAAATGATACCTCGACGTGTGTTTTAGATCTTCGATATAAATAGCCTGAACCATATTGAAATCCAATTTTGCAAGCTCGATCAATGTGGAATTCATGCCACTTCTTTTCTCATATAATTCCATAAAACCACTTTGCCTCTACCCTTGGCAGTGTCCAGTGCAGTGGAGTATCCAAAGCATGACTTACTAATGCTGATATACTCTCATCCATCTTGTCTTGATTTTCTTTCAGATATTTTGTTGTGAAGTCTCTAGCGTCGTCCAATATGCTTTCGCCCTCAAATGAAATATAAGAAGCCTGATACAAATTTAGCACTCCCATCATATCCCCGATTTCGTCCTTAAAGTTTTGAAATATATCTATACATATATAAAGCAAAGTCAGTGTCCACATTTTAATATTAATCAAACTTCATGCATTCATTATAATAAATTTTGTACCTTGAGGAACCGGATAACCAAGTTGTCTCAGCAGACGAAATCCAAGTGCTTTAAGGTTCAAATCCATTTTGTGCCACTCATCATGACTTTTGTAGTGCTTGCAGTAAATCATCTCTAAGAGATTACTTATTTCAGCCTCAAAATGATATGATATTCCGAGTCTCTGCAGATCATCAACCAGCTCTAGGACACTCAATGGATTTCCCACTTTGGGTATCATTAATATCTTCACCGCCTCCTTTAACGTATCGGCTCTTGCTTTGTAGGCTTCTCCCTAAATACATGGTTAAACGTTAGCAAAACTGTTCATCATATTATAAACAAGTGCAACTGTTAGTAAATGAAAATAAATTTGCAACCATACTGTGTATTCACTAGAAAGTGATTGAAGAAAATCAAATGACCATATCGATGGCGCATAGTTTCCTGATCGTCTAGCGACGGGTTTAGCAGCCCCCTTCGCATTGGCAGGCGCCTTTGGTGTGGACTGTGATGCATATATTATTGATGCCATCTTAATTCAAAGAGATGCAAGAGGTTAATAAATTGTTTTATGGGTTGTGTAGCCCTCTTATCATGCAAGAGTATATATAGAGGAAGACACTACATTTCATGGATCCTTTGAATATTTTATTACCCCCCCCCCCCCCCCCCCCCCCCCCTAGAAGTTCAGGGTTTCATATTGAGGAAATGTGAAAGATAAAGGATGTAAGTAGGGAGTAGGGTGAAATTACCAGTTTGCCCTTTGACCGTTTGAAGATAACGTTCCAAAACTAACGGACTAAAAGACCAGGGGGTAATGTTGAGAGAAATCGACAACGTTGGGGGGTGGGGTCAGACAACAATATTTTCCTGATAGGGGGTCAGAGTGTCAATCACATAAAACCCCAGGGGGTAAAATTACAGTTTACTCTTATTTTTATGTACGTGTTGGTATAAGTTTGAGTTGGTGTTCAACGTAGATTTCTTTCGCAAATAAGTCGGGTCATATATAATACGTTTTGTGCTTATTTTTTATGTACATCTTTAGTATTTCTATGTTTTGACATAACATTTGTTTAGAAACGATTCAGGTGTTGACGGTACAAATCCGAGTTACGTTACACTTGGATCCACTTTTTTTACGTTTTCATATGATCTACCTTTTGGCATAAATTTTGTTTTACAACAAGTTGGGTCAAGTATAATATGTTTTCATTAAACAATAAATTCGACTTATTTTATGTTTCAGCGCCACCGCAACACGCGGTACCATTTTTAACTTACAAAAACATAATTTAGTACTTATTTTTATTTACATCTTTAGTTTATCTACGTTTTGATGTTACCTTTGTTCTAAAACGATTCATGTGTTGACGGTACAAATCCGAGTTCTTTACATTTGGACCCGCCGCAACGCGTGGGGAAATTTACTGGTTAAAAACATAACTAATGTTGGTATTATTTTATAGATATACTCGTTGCATATAAATCCATTCAATTGAGTTATATTTGAGATTATTATTATTATTATTTATGTTCAGATTTATAACTATTTTAAATACCAGAAAGTTTAAAGCATTTATTAAAAATTTATAAAACGTACTTCTTTTTACCTTTTAGAAACAACCACTTTTTTGTATTTATCTTTATAAGAAACTAGAATTTAGGACCCGCGTGCTACGGCGGGATCATTAAAAAAAATAGACGTAAAAACGGTGAACTTCCTACAATGATTACCACATGTTAATTCATAAAATAAAAAAAAATAGACAGAACCGTAAAACGTAGAAAAGAATAAGTAACTTGACTTAGGACCCGTGCATTGCCACAAAGTTGTTTAAACCGGAAAAAAGTAGACGTAAAAACGTTGAATCACATACGCATACGGAAAAAAAGTTGTTTATAGATGTATGGGTTACGATATAATAGGAAGTTTTTTTGGCTAAGAAGGCTATGAAGTAATGTTGACCATCAATTGATATAATTAAGGGCTAAGATTAAATGAGTGAAACGAATAGAAAAAAAGAGGCGTGTGGGTTTGTGTAAGGGCATTCTAGTCAATACAGAACAACAGTTTCTCTCTCCTCCAATTCCCCCAATTTTTAAACGTTAATAACTTTTTATACGATATTATTTTTTTATAAAAGTAGCACCAAAAAACGAGCATTTTTTTATTTTTAAAACGAGTATACAATTGCTACATTTTCGACGAAAACCCAGTTGCGTAAAACGCAATGGACAAAAATTGTAAAAAAATGATTTTTTTTTTCTAAAACGCAATGCACAAAAAACACAAAGAAATGTCTTATTTATAAAACGCAATGGCCGGAACACAAAAAATGTTTTATTTCTAAAACGCAATGGCCTAAAATCACAAAAAAAGTGTTCTTTCTAAAAAGCAATGGACCGAAAACACACAAAAATGTGTTTACCTAAAACGCAATGGACTAAAAACACTTTAAAATGTGTTTTTCGAAAACGCAATTGTCACACCCCGATATTTCCACATATTACCGGTGGGGAGTATCGTGACGTAGTTGATATCATCATAGTCAATTAACACAATATTATAGCACAGCGGAAGGCTTGGTAGATAATTACTATTACAAACCATAATGTCCGAGTGTCCGAAATAAAAGAATATACAGACTGGTTGTAATAGAGATCCACAGGCGGGTCATAAAAACAAAATACAAGAAACTGAAATAACAGACTTCAGGCATCTAAGGATTTGCAAGATCCTCTTATTTGACACCAAGTAGCTCCAGCCTAATTTCGAGAGGTGCCTGTCACTTAGTCTTTGGAAAATACGTCAGTTTTCACTGGTAAATACAATTAACCGACTCATTTGAAAAGAGTTTATGAAAATTGATTTAGGCGCACATGGCACAAACCATTTATAACTTGGGACAATTTTTATTAAAATCTTGATTACAGATTTACATGTTTGTCATACATATGGAGCCGGTTTGGAAGCCGGTCATGATTAACCGACTCACCACTATAAAACCCACAAAGGAGTTATCCGAAACATGTGGGTTATTTAGCATTTGCATTTGTCAGGTGTATGCCTACACCCCGTGCATAAGACGTGGCCATTTTCAAATGAAATGAGCCGAGGATATTGTAACAACTCACACAAAAATGTCCTAAAATGCTCCGTATATAAAAACCCAAACCCGTATATCCTTCCTATTTACAAAAGACCAAGAAAACAAGAAAATTTAGTCTATCGCGGGGCGCGACAGAGTTAAGGAAGGGCTTCGCGGGGCGCGAGAGCCTCAAGCTGATCCGGACATGTTAATGGACACGTGTCGTTACACGTGTCAAGACTACTCGATGACTCAACCGACCTAGACTTCCTCGCGAGCCGCGGAGGAGTAGCAGACGTGCTTCGCGGGCCACGACTCGCCCCAATATCAGCCTATATATTGAGGTTTTCAGCTTCATTTCAAATCGTTCAATTCTTTTCCTTCTCTTGTTCTCTTGTTCTGTCATTCTAATGTCAGAACTTCTAAACCCCGAAACTCTGCTCGTTATCAGGGTAATAACTAATGCGAGTTCAAACGGATGTTTAAGTGCTATATCCGATTGATTGAAATTGATCCAACGGATGTTTAAGTGCTGCCTGTATACGGCTATACTTTGTCATTCGTTGTGAGTTTTGATCTCGTGATTATCGTTAAAGTCGAATTGAGTTAATATACTAATGCGAGTTCCATTGTATCTAGAAATTAGAACTTTCAAATTAATAATGGGTAAAAAAGTTTCAAATTAATAATGGGTAAATTTATGTATTTCTAAAATATGCAGGCCAAATAAAAAGAAAGATTATATTTAGAAAATCATGATATGCATAAGAACCATTAAATAATATAAGAAATATATAGAGAGAAAGAGGTGATGCAATTATGACTAATCAAAAATCAACAAAAAATGAATAGTGTTTTGTGAGGAGGAAGAAAAGTTGATAATTAATAGAGGGTAAATGTATGAAACCACCACTTTTTTGTATTTATCTTTATAAGAAATGTATACTTTCATTATCATAATTAGGTGGCATTTTGGGACGTAAAAAATATGAGTTTAAAATATTTTTTCATAATAATGTTAAAACATAATTAATGTTGATATTATTTTGCATATCAAGTGACTTCATTCCCTTAATATAAAAAATCTGCTGATATTATTTTGCATATCTAGTGACTTCATTCCCTTGATATAAAAAATCTGTTGATATTATTTTGCATATCAAGTGACTTTATTCCTTTAGTATAAAAAATCTGCATGATTTTATTGACTTTATTCACTTAATAAATACATCTTCTAGTAGGGCGTCTACGTGATACCGCATGAACATACATACTTGTAATTACGTAACATGTTAGTTTTTATTTAATTAAAAAACTATATCAATACTATATTCAAATAAAAAGGAATAAAATGTCCGTTTTTATGGTGTAGTTATTTAAAAAAAATATCAATGTATGAGAAAGTTATGATCGCTTAAAAATCATAGGGGAATTATATCTATTTTTAAAACTTGTTAATAGAAGTGTGTTAGATATTTTCAAAACTTGTTAATAGAAAAAGAACTTTTAAGACAGTGGCGAAGCTTGGATTTTTCGGCCGGGGGGGGTGAAAACATATATACCCAAAAATTTCTATAGAATACCCAAAAATTTCTATAGAACCGGGGGGGGGGGGGGGGGGGGGTGAAAACCTATATACCCACAAATTTCTATACGAAAACTACATATATAACACTACTGAGCGAAAAATCCCGGGGGGCGGGCGTCCCCCCCCCCCCCCCCCCCCCCTCCGCCCCTTGTAAACTTCGCCCCTGTTTTAAGAGGCGTAGAGCTCCGCTTTATTTCAGATTTTTATATTTTAGACATCAAAATAGATACATGGTAAGGGTATGATAAATCTTTATTATTTATATAATAAAAGAAACCTTTTGGGGGGACACATGTCACTTTCTCAGGCACTCTCTAATTGTGTTTTCCCAATTAAATCAAATCTACTAATATGATAAATTTGTTTGTATTGTAACAAAATTTTACAATAAGGATAAAAAATATAAAAGAGAAAAATGGTGCTTATAAAATTTAAATTTGGAAGATAATAATGAGTATGGAATGAAAAAAAATACGCCTCATTTATTTTTTTCATTTATTTTTTTTTGGAAAATTGAGTAGTATTGTAACAAAATTTTATAATATTTTCAATTAAACCACTTAAAGTTTTTTCTCAACTTATAGGTAAAATGTCAATCCTATATATTTTACTGAAACAATTTATAAAGTTGGTTATAAATACATATGGTGTTGAATTGTTATACTAAGTCTCTCAATGGATATTTACATAATTTTGTTGAAACACGTGTGTTTCTTAATTTATTTGAATGTTTTATCATCATCACCATGATTGTGTGCAGAAGTTTGTGCATGCAACAGGTCGTAAATGTATAAAAAATAAACTTAACAAAATTTATAATTGTCACACGAATGTTATCTTGACAAATGCAACAGGTCGTAAATGCTTAAAAAATAAACTTAACAAAATTTTTAATTGTCACACGAATGCTCATTTTCTTAAATACATATCTTGACAATTCTGTATGTTAACAAATTACATTATACTTTATTCAATTATTATTCAACCCTTCAATGCATATATTTTTTAAAACATTATTTTTTTTATTATGAATCATATAACATTACAATTATGTTTGGTATATAAATGTCTTCATCTTTGTTTTACATTTAGAGGAAATATTTATTATATAGTTTAAATTGTTCAACTCGTGTAACACACGGGGAATTAACCTAATAAATAAATAAGAGTATATAATTGCTTATATTTCATAGATGTATGGGTTACGATATAATAGGAAGTTTTTTTGGCTAAGAAGGCTAGGAAGTAATGTTGACCATCAATTGATATAATTAAGGGCTAAGATTAAATGAGTGAAACTGAATAGAAAAAAAGAGGCGTGTGGGTTTGTGTAAGGGCATTCTAGTCAATACAGAACAACAGTTTCCCTCTCCTCCAATTCCCCCCATTTTTAAACGTTAATAACTTTTTATACGATATTATTTTTTTATAAAAGTAGCACCAAAAAACGAGCATTTTTTTATTTTTAAAACGAGTATACAATTGCTACATTTTCGACGAAAACCCAGTTGCGTAAAACGCAATGGACAAAAATTGTAAAAAAATGATTTTTTTTTTCTAAAACGCAATGCACAAAAAACACAAAGAAATGTCTTATTTATAAAACGCAATGGCCGGAACACAAAAAATGTTTTATTTCTAAAACGCAATGGCCTAAAATCACAAAAAAAATGTTCTTTCTAAAAAGCAATGGACCGAAAACACACAAAAATGTGTTTACCTAAAACGCAATGGACTAAAAACACTTTAAAATGTGTTTTTCGAAAACGCAATTGTCACACCCCGATATTTCCACATATTACCGGTGGGCCCGGTGGGGAGTATCGTGACGTAGTTGATATCATCATAGTCAATTAACACAATATTATAGCACAGCGGAACGCTTGGTAGATAATTACTATTACAAACCTGTAACATCCCGAAAATGCGAGTTCGTAGATTTGCAATTAGGTTGCAAATAAACTAGTAAAATAAACTAACTAGGAATGACACTAACCAAGTTAGTTAAAGACATATGAGTAGTTAAGGGTTAAAATAAAATAAAAACAAAAGGCAAGGGACCAAAAGTGCCTAATTTGAAACTAATAATTGATAAAACATAAAAATTAAAAACTCAAACACACTTTGGTGTGTTGAGGTCGACCAGACAATAGGGGGGGCGACCAGAGCTCTCCAAGAACCCTAACATCCACAAAACAACCAAATTGAAGTTCTAAATCTGATCAAAAACAAAAATCAAGCATAGATTATTGATCCTCATCACAAGAGGATTACAAGGTATGTGAAATTAGACGAAAACTCTTAACTTGAAATTCTCATGAAATTGGGAAAATCTAATATTTATGGTTGCATGTCTGTTTTATGATGGATTAGGAACAATATAGAGTCTAGGGACAAACCCTAGACAAATACAAGCTGAGATCATGTGAAATTTTAGTGAAACCTATGAACACCATTGTAGGTGATTAGTGGGTTTTGTATAATTTGATGAACACTAGGAATTTGGGTGTTGTTCTAGTGTAAATTGACAATTGTGAAGTAACTTCAGAATTATAGAAGTTAACAATCATGTAAAATGGTTGATTGATGCGAAATTAGGTCTAAGTAATAAGCTAGAGACTTGATATTTAATCATGTAAAAATCTGCCCTTAAAGTGTTTGTGAAAATGCCTCAAAGAAGGCTTAAAATTGAAATTCAAAGCTTAAACGCATAATTACGATGTTTTGGTGTATTATGCGAAATATGATTTAAAGAGAGTTCTAAATATGTCATAAATGAACTCTATAGGAAAGGACGCAGGAGCGTCAAGCGGACAAGCGGGTGGCGAATCACGTTTGAAGGGCCTATTGTGAAGGTATGTAACTTAACTCGTTACATTTGATATTTTGATAACCAGCATATATGTAGTTGAATTGTAGAATAGAAGTCGAGTTGAAATAAAGTGATAATGATCGCTATGTTGAATACTAGATAAAGAATTGTTTAGATCGCGTTGGTAGTCATCAAAATGGAGGAATCCATAGATGAGCCAAACGGGTCGAATAATCAAATAACGCATGAGTATTGCTTCGTAATATGATTGATTGTCTTTGTTTATTGATTGATAATTGACATATCAAATTGCAAGAATTACAATTTTGGGTTGTTAGAATGAAAGATCCGAGAGATTTGTTTGGGCAAAACCAACAAATCAGTCAAAGCATATATTTGCAGAGTCTACCGTAAATTATGGTATGTACCGTAATTTACGGTAGAGGTCAGAAAGCTACGGTGGTTTACCCCTGTGTTATGGTGGAACCAAAGTTTCTCAGAAGCCACCGTACCGTAAGTTACGGTGGAGCCTTGAAATGCATATTGAACTTTGCATATTTTGTTAAATCAAATACGTTTTTAAGCGTAGTTTTGATTATGTAATATTTCTAAGAAATTTTAACATTAAGATTTGTTAAAATCTTTAGTTTTCAGGTTTGGCAAGGATGTGGATGATGATCGAGCATGTTTGAAGAACCGAACACAATTTCTTTTGAAGCTTCCGCAATATCTTAACTTTTAGTAGAGTATGTTTATGAAATGTAAACAATTGTTAAACAACTTTCTGAATGTTTTCGAATTAGTCGTTAGTTGACTAATGTCTTGGTTATTTTTGAACCTTGCTTATGATATTTTTGTTATAACTTAGATATCTTTTATATATAATGGAATGAATCATTATTAAATTCAAGTAAATATTAGACGGGTGTTACAAGTTGGTAATCAGAGCTTTAGGTTGTCAACAAAGTGTTCAGTTCAAGCTTGATCGATCGTCCGGTAAGAAGTAACTTATTATGTTAACAAATTATGTCTTATGTAAGAAATGAGAAATGAATTGATGTGCATGGGAAGAGCGTGTTAATACACTCAAACCCGGAAAGTGCACCAAATGTGAACGGTTAAAGCAAGTTGGGAACTTGGCTAAGCCGAAACAAATAAAGTAATGCTATAAATGAAATGTTTAACGTTTAAATGTAAACATTTCAGTTTCAAGATGTCTGATGGAAACGACGATAATCCGGTGCAAACAAGCACCGAACAAATGAAAGAAATAATTGCCGAAGAAGTAGGGAAGGCAATTGAAGGTAGTCTATCCGGGTTTATAGACAAAATTCAAAGCACGGTGTTGTCGCTTGTTGAAGAGCGAGTCAAAAGGTTGGAAGATAGTGTCAACCTTATAAAAGGAAAATCGGGAGAACGCAAGGGGTGTTCGTACAAGGAATTCATGGCGTGTAAACCGCCAATCTATAACGGGGAGGTTGACCCGATAATATGCCAAAGATGGTTAAGTGATGTCGAAGGGGTGTTTGAACGGACCCATTGTGAAGTAGGCGACTTTGTTGCTTACGGAACGGGTCAATTGAGGGGCCAAGCCAAGGATTGGTGGGACAATAAAAAGAAGGAAACAGGAGCCGAAGCGGCAAGGGTCATGACTTGAGATGAGTTTAAGGTGCCGTTTCTTAAACACCATAGTCCCAAAGCGGTTATCAACAAGATTAAGGAAGAATTCATCCAGTTAAGGCAAAAGGGTGAAACAATTGATAAGATCACGGGCATCTTCATGGATAAGCTGAGATTTTGTGACGAGTTAGTCACCACTGAAGAGCAAAAGATATACTACTATTACAATATGCTGAGTGCTGAATACCGGGAGTTTATGACTCCCTCAAAATATGAAACTCTCACAGAAATCATCAACACTGCCCGGGAGCGGGAAATTGAGTTAAAGAAACAAGTTGAAAGGGGTGAGAGAAGAGCACAAGATGTGAATACAAGCCCTACAAAGAAAGCTAGAACTGCTGAATCAGGGAAGAAAGTGGAGACTAAAGGCGGGTCGCCAAGTTGCAAAGTATGTGGAAAGGGGCACAAAGGTGAGTGCCGCTTCAAAGACAAGCCGTGTCCGGTATGTGGGAAGACGGGGCACACTGCATCGCTATGTCCCGGAAAAGTTTCTGTTTGTTACAAATGTTATCAACCCGGTCACAACAAGTCTGAATGCCCCGAGTTGGTTGGAAAGAGAGACACAAAAGAGTCTCCAACGGAAGCTCCAAAGGCGAAGGCTAGGTCCTTCCAACTTACCGCGGCCGAAGCAAAGATAGAACCCGATGTGGTCTCAGGTATATTCACAATTAACTCAATTCCAGCACGTGTATTGTTTGATACGGGTGCGAATAAATCCTTCATTTCGCATGGATTTATTCGACATCCTTCATTTGTATTGACGAAATTATCTGTGCCCTTAGAAGTTGAAATAGGGGACAGCAAAAGTTTTATAGTTTGTGATGTTTGTCGAGGCTGCAAATTTAACATAGACGATGAGGAATACATGATAGACCTAATCCCGATGTCAATGAGGGAATTTCAAGTAGTCGTTGGGATGGATTGGCTATCTCAGCACCATGCGAAAGTTGTGTGTTTTCGTAAGAAGATAAAGCTAATATCTCCAAGTGGGAAACACGTCACTATCTATGGCGAAAAAGGAGGCAACCTTATAGTATGCTCAATGATGAAAGCTCACAAGCTTATGAAACGAGGATGCAAGGCATTCATGATATACGCAAATGAGCCCGAGAAAGGATCACGGAAGATTGAAGACGTACCGGTAGTACGAGACTATGAAGATGTGTTTCCGGAGGATTTACCGGGGATACCGCCTGAACGGGAAGTAGAGTTCGGGATCGAATTGATTTCGGGCGCAAAACCCGTAGCAAAAGCACCGTACCGACTCGCACCGTCGGAATTACAAGAGTTGATGTCACAAATTCAAGACCTGCTTGACAAGGGATTCATAAGGCCGAGTGTGTCTCCTTGGGGCGCACCGGTACTGTTCGTGAAAAAGAAGGACGGAAGCATGCGCATGTGTATCGATTACCGGGAGTTAAACAAACTCACGGTAAAGAACCGATACCCGCTTCCGAGGATAGATGATTTATTTGACCAATTACAAGGTGCGAACTGGTTTTCAAAAATTGACCTTAGATCGGGGTATCACCAACTAAAGGTCAAAGAGGAAGATGTGCCGAAGACGGCTTTCCGCACGAGATACGGACATTACGAATTTCTCGTGATGTCATTCGGGCTAACAAATGCACCCGCGGCTTTCATGGACCTCATGAACCGGGTTTGCAAGCCAATGTTGGATAAGTCAGTCATCGTGTTTATCGATGATATTTTGGTGTATTCGAACAGCGAAGCTGAACATGCACACCACTTACAAGAGGTGTTAGAGACGCTTAGACGAGAAAGGTTGTATGCGAAATTCTCTAAGTGTGCCTTTTGGTTACGAGAGGTACAATTTCTTAGCCACATCATAAGTGGCGACGGAGTATTGGTGGATCCATCAAAGATCGAGGCCGTGTCAAAATAGAATCCTCCGATGAACCCTTCGGAAATTAGAAGCTTTTTGAGGCTTGCGGGATACTATAGGATATTCATTCAAGATTTCTCCAAGATTGCGTCACCGCTAACAAAACTAACCCGGAAGGAAGAAAAGTTCATTTGGGGTACAGATCAAGAAAGAGCGTTTCAAACGCTAAAAGAGAAGTTAACTCAAGCTCCGGTACCGACATTGCCGGACGGAGTCGAAGACATGGTGGTTTATTCGGATGCTTCACTATCGGGGCTCGGATGCGTGTTGATGCAACGGGGAAAAGTTATAGCTTATGCCTCGAGGCAATTGAAGATACACGAGAAGAAATATCCCACGCACGATCTCGAGTTGGCTGCGGTGGTATTTGCATTAAAAATATGGAGGCACTACTTATATGGGGTAAAGTGCACCATATTCACCGATCACAAAAGCTTGAAATACTTCTTCGATCAGAAGGAGTTAAATATGCGACAAAGGCGATGACTAGAAACGGTCAAAGATTTTGATTGTGAAATACATTACCACCCCAGGAAAGCTAATGTGGTGGCCGTTGCGTTGAGCCGAAAGGCAGACTATGCCCCGATACGAGTACGATCGTTGCAGCTCATTGTGACATCGGGCTTACTTGAACGAATCCGAGGAGCACAAGATGAAGCAGTAAAGACGGAAAACTGGAAGAAGGAAAGGATCGTTGGTCAAGTTAAAGATCTCGAAGTAGGAAAACACGGTTTGAAAACACGTTTCAGTAGAATTTGGGTTCCTGACACATGTGGAGTTAAAAAGCTTCTACTAGACGAAGCTCACAAGTCTCGTTATTCCATCCACCCGGGAGTGACCAAGATGTATAATGATTTAAAACAAAACTATTGGTGGCCCGGGATGAAAAGGGATATTGTGAAATATGTGGAGAAGTGTTTGACCTGTTTTCAAGTCAAAGCGGAGCACCAGAAGCCATATGGTAAATTGCAACCATTGGACATCCCAGTTTGAAAATGGGAACAAATCACCATGGATTTGTTGACCAAATTGCCCAAAACCAACCGTGGGTTTGATGCTATATGGGTAGTCGTGGATAGATTGACGAAAAGCGCTCACTTCATTCCGATTCGTGAGACTTATACATCCGAGAAGATGTCGGAGGTGTACACCAATGAAATCATAGCACGACATGGGGTACCGATATCCATTGTGTCAGACAGAGATACTCGGTTTACTTCGAAATTTTGGCGCGAATTTCAAGAACAAATGGGAACCAAACTGTTCATTAGTACTGCTTACCATCCACAAACGGATGGGCAGAGTGAAAGGACAATACAAACGTTGGGAGATATGCTGCGGGCTTGCATTATCGACTTCGGGGGTAGTTGGGATGTCTATCTACCCTTGGTCGAATTTTCATATAACAATAGCTATCACGCGAGCATTAAGATGGCCCCGTATGAAATGTTATATGGTAGAAAGTGTCGAACTCCGGTATGTTGGGGAGAAGTGGGTCCACGAGGACTAGCACCTACTGATATAATCCGAACTACGAATGAGAAAATCGACATGGTCCGAGCTCACTTAAAAGTGGCTCAGGATCGACAAAAGTCGTATGCGGATAAACGAAACAGACTGATCGAATTTCAAGTGGGCGATAAAGTAATGCTGAAAGTATCGTCGTGGAAAGGAATAATACGGTTCAGAAAAAGAGGAAAGTTGAGCCCAAGATTTATTGGGCCATTCAGAATCACTGAACGGGTTGGTAAGGTAGCATATCGTCTCGAACTACCCGAGGAATTGAGTGGGATTCATAGCACATTCCACGTGTCACATCTCCGAAAATGTTTAGCAGACGAAACTGCTCGTATCCACTATGATGATATCGAAGTGGATAATAACCTGAATTATGGGTGAAACCAGTGGAGATTTTAGATCGAAAGGTCAAGCACTTACGAAATAAACAAATCGATCAAGTCAGGATCAAGTGGGAGCACAGGAAAGGCTCGGACACTACGTGGGAGTCCGAAGAGGAAATGCGACGTCTCTACCCTACTTTATTTGGTACGTACTTCGGTTTCGGGGACGAAACCCTTTTAAGGGGGATGGACTTGTAACATCCCGAAAATGCGAGTTCGTAGATTTGCAATTAGGTTGCAAATAAACTAGTAAAATAAACTAACTAGGAATGACACTAACCAAGTTAGTTAAAGACATATGAGTAGTTAAGGGTTAAAATAAAATAAAAACAAAAGGCAAGGG
This sequence comes from Helianthus tuberosus, assembly GCA_030545235.1. Taxonomy (NCBI): domain Eukaryota; kingdom Viridiplantae; phylum Streptophyta; class Magnoliopsida; order Asterales; family Asteraceae; genus Helianthus; species Helianthus tuberosus. The sequence goes on from CM060403.1 coordinate 139,945,290, forward strand.
ACCAAAAGTGCCTAATTTGAAACTAATAATTGATAAAACAAAAAAATTAAAAACTCAAACACACTTTGGTGTGTTGAGGTCGACCAGACAACAGGGGGGGGGGGGGGGGGGCGACCAGAGCTCTCCAAGAACCCTAACATCCACAAAACAACCAAATTGAAGGTCTAAATCTGATCAAAAACGAAAATCAAGCATAGATTGCTGATCCTCATCACAAGAGGATTACAAGGTATATAAAATTAGATGAAAACTCTCAACTTGAAATTCTCATGAAATTGGGAAAATCTAATATTTATGGTTGCATGTCTGTTTTATGATGGATTAGGAACAATATAGAGTCTAGGGACAAACCCTAGACAAATACAAGTTGAGATCATGTGAAATTTTAGTGAAACCTATGAACACCATTGTAGGTGATTAGTGGGTTTTGTATAATTTGATGAACACTAGGAATTTGGGTGTTGTTCTAGTGTAAATTGACAATTGTGAAGTAACTTCAGAATTATAGAAGTTAACAATCATGTAAAATGGTTGATTGATGCGAATTTAGGTCTAAGTAATAAGCTAGAGACTTGATATTTAATCATGTAAAAATCTGCCCTTAAAGTGTTTGTGAAAATGCCCCAAAGAAGGCTTAAAACTGAAATTCAAAGCTTAAACGCATAATTACAATGTTTTGGTGTATTATGCGAAATATGATTTAAAGAGAGTTCTAAATATGTCATAAATGAACTCTATAGGAAAGGACGCAGGAGCGTCAAGCGGACAAGCGGGCGGCGAATCACGTTTGAAGGGCCTACTGTGAAGGTATGTAACTTAACTCGTTACATTTGATATTTTGATAACTAGCATATATGTAGTTGAATTGTAGAATAGAAGTCGAGTTGAAATAAAGTGATAATGATCGCTATGTTGAATACTAGATAAAGAATTGTTTAGATCGCGTTGGTAGTCATCAAAATGGAGGAATCCATAGATGAGCCAAACGGGCCGAATAATCAAATAACGCATGAGTATTGCTTCGTAATATGATTGATTGTCTTTGTTTATTGATTAATAATTGACATATCAAATTGCAAGAATTAGTATTTTGGGTTGTTAGAATGAAAGATCCGAGAGATTTGTTTGGGCAAAACCAACAAATCAGTCAAAGCATATATTTGCAGAGTCTACCGTAAATTACGGTATGTACCGTAATTTACGGTAGAGGTCAGAAAGCTACGGTGGTTTACCCCTGTGTTACCATCGAACCAAAGTTTCTCAGAAGCCACCGTAACTTACGGTGACTACCGTAAGTTACGGTGGAGCCTTGAAATGCATATTGAACTTTGCATATTTTGTTAAATCAAATACGTTTTTAAGCGTAGTTTTGATTATGTAATATTTCTAAGAAATTTTAACATTAAGATTTGTTAAAATCTTTAGTTTTCAGGTTTGGCAAGGATGTGGACGATGATTGAGCAAGTTTGAAGAATCGAACACAATTTCTTTTGAAGCTTCCGCAATATCTTAACTTTTAGAAGACTATGTTTATGAAATGTAAACAATTGTTAAACAACTTTCTGAATGTTTTCGAATTAGTCGTTAGTTGACTAATGTCTTGGTTATTTTTGAACCTTGCTTATGATATTTTTGTTATAACTTAGATATCTTTTATATATAATGGAATGAATCATTATTAAATTCAAGTAAATATTAGACGGGTGTTACAAAACCATAATGTCCGAGTGTCCGAAATAAAAGTATATACAGACTGGTTGTAATAGAGATCCACAGGCGGGTCATAAAAACAAAATACAAGAAACTGAAATAACAGACTTCAGGCATCTAAGGATTTGCAAGATCCTCTTATTTGACACCAAATAGCTCCAGCCTAATTTCGAGAGGTGCCTGTCACTTAGTCTTTGGAAAATACGTCAGTTTTCACTGGTAAATACAATTAACCGACTCATTTGAAAAGAGTTTATGAAAATTGATTTAGGCGCACATGGCACAAACCATTTATAACTTGGGACAATTTTTATTAAAATCTTGATTACAGATTTACATGTTTGTCATACATATGGAGCCGGTTTGGAAGCCGGTCATGATTAACCGACTCACCACTATAAAACCCACAAAGGAGTTATCCGCAACATGTGGGTTATTTAGCATTTGCATTTGTCAGGTGTATGCCTACACCCCGTGCATAAGACGTGGCCATTTTCAAATGAAATGAGCCGAGGATATTGTAACAACTCACACAAAAATGTCCTAAAATGCTCCGTATATAAAAACCCAAACCCGTATATCCTTCCTATTTACAAAAGACCAAGAAAACAAGAAAATTTAGTCTATCGCGGGGCGCGACAGAGTTAAGGAAGGGCTTCGCGGGGCGCGAGAGCCTCAAGCTGATCCGGACATGTTAATGGACACGTGTCGTTACACGTGTCAAGACTACTCGATGACTCAACCGACCTAGACTTCCTCGCGAGCCGCGGAGGAGTAGCAGACGTGCTTCGCGGGCCACGACTCGCCCCAATATCAGCCTATATATTGAGGTTTTCAGCTTCATTTCAAATCGTTCAATTTTTTTCCTTCTCTTGTTCTGTCATTCTAATGTCAGAACTTCTAAATCCCGAAACTCTGCTCGTTATCAGGGTAATAACTCTAATCACGGACACGGTACTATATCCGATTGATTGAAATTGATCCAACGGATGTTTAAGTGCTGCCTG
>CM060403.1:139948206-139984707 GCA_030545235.1 Helianthus tuberosus
GATCCTCCACTCCTCCTACAATCGATCAACCTCCGGCGACACATCTTCTCCGGCGACACCAGAATTAGGAGGGGGTAATATTGTTTCTTAAAAACTGAAAACCCTTTCTCCTAATTCTCTTGCTTGTTAATCGGAGTTCGACAACGGTCGCGATGGAGATGATTATCGTGGTCTGCCGAAAGTGGTAACTGATGATAGGTCCCAGTTAATTCACGGTGGGAAGAGTCACAATGGTCGGTGGAGGTCGCCAATGAATCGGAGGTGGAGAAGAAGGTGGGTATGGGTATCGACAGGAGATGGGTAAGGGGTGGGTCGCCGGTGGTCGATGGTCGCTGAAGGAGACGGCGGTGGGTGGTTCGGTTTAATAGGAGATGGTGGTAAGTGAATCAGAGGTTTCGGCGACAATGGAGGTGAGGTGAGGGTGGTTGGTCGTCACCGGCGGTTGTGTTGTGGGTGGCGGCAGTGTTAATTGCTGGTGACTGTGATCGACGGTGGTTGAATAATCGAGAATTGCCGGTGATTGGGTGATGATGATCGGTGATGGTCACCGGCGGTGAAGAAGATGGTGGGTGAGGGGTGGAAGATCGACGGGGATTAGGTATAGTGAGGATGGAGAAGGAAGTGTGATGTTGATCGACTGTGGTTGATGGATATTGTTCGCCGGAAAAGCAAGAGAATTAGGAGAAAGGGTTTTCAGTTTTTTAAAAATTCTGACTTTGGGTGGTCAAACTTTTTTGGCGGGAAGGGTTTTGGAAGTTGCAGGGGGTAATATTGTTTCTTAACACAAAGTATAGGGGGTAATAACAAAGGACAATTTAGTAATTTACCAGTGGGGGTAATTTTGCGACATAACAGGAACATTGGGGGGTAATAGTAAAGAGTAAGATAGTCATTTCATATTAAAGTTAACAGATCTGTTAACAAAATTGACGCCAGGGGGTAAATGTGCGACCTAACCCTAACGTTGGGGGGTAAAATTGCAATTATTTCGTTAGAGGGGGTCAGAGTGTCAATTGACCTAAGCCCTAGGGGGTAAAATTGCAGTTTACTCAACAAATAAATATAAATGGGAGTTCACGATCATAAACGAACAAATGAAACATATGTTCATATAACTAAACTAAACGAACAAGAAAAATTGAACATGTTTCTTAGATAAACGAGCATAAACGAACTTCTCATCAAACATTTGACAAACAATAATAGTGCAGGGACTCATATTGCATTTACACCATTCTAAACCACAAAACAACCCCTTAAACCCTAGAACCCTCCGGCACCACCACCACCACCACCACCGTTATCACCGTCACCATGCATCATTTCCTCTCACCTCTCCGCCACAACCACCGCCATCTCCACCGTCTACTACCCCCTGCCACCATCCCCTTAGCTGCCGCCCACTATAAACCCCACAAACCACCGCCACCACCACCACCACCAAAACCCCCAAAACCACCGCAAAAGCCCGCCACATTTACCCTCCATGACGTGACGTGGGAAGATCCGTACAGCTGGATGTCGAATCTGAACGATAAAGTGGCTATGCGTCACATGGATGTGTACATGGAGCAAGAGGAGAAGTACACTGAAGCTGTGTTAAACGACACCGTTCGACTTCAGTCTAAACTTCAATCCGAGATGGCGTCTCGCATGTCTAATCAGCTCTCTACTCCCCCCTTTCGTTGGGGACCCTGGTATTTTAATTTTAATTTTTTATGATTTTTTTTTCATAAATTGATTAGATTAATATTTTGAATTCGAATCATATTCGTTTTTCTTTTTGCCATTTGGAGGTTGTATTATAGAAGAGTGGAGGAAGGGAAGCAGTATCCTGTACTCTGTAGGAGATTAGCTGGCCTTAACGACGAGTTCATTTCACATAAAAGTCCAACAGCTGGATTCGATTTCACTTCCGGTAAGAGGATTGAACAAAAGCTTATTGATTATAATCAAGAGGCACAAAGATTCGGAGGTAATTCCAAGTTTCAGACTTTCATCTTGTCTTAACGGTTTATCCATCTTGGTTTAACGTCTTAATATTACCTAATAGGTTATGCGTATGAGGAGTTATCAGAAGTGTCACCTGATCATCGATATATAGCATACACCATGTATGATAAGGACAATGATTTTTTCAAGTTATGTGTTCGGGATTTGAATTTGGGCTCGCTTTGTAGTAAGCCGCAAGCTGATTGGGTTTCTAATGTGGTGTGGGCTAAAGGGGGCCAAGCGTTGCTATACGTTGTCACTGATCAAAACAAGAGGCCTTACAGGTTAGATGTTAATATTTATTTTTGAGTAAAATGCCATTTTCGTCTCTGAGGTTTGGCCAGTGTTGCGACTTTCGTCCAAAGCTTTGTTTTTCCGCATCTGGATCAAAAAGGTTTGAAATCTTGCCATTTTCATTCGGCTCGTTAACTCCATCCATTTTTCTCTGTTAAGTCAGGGGTATTTCTGTCTTTTTTGTTAACTTAAAGGGCAATTCGGTCTTTTTCACTTTATATAAAAAGACCGAATACCCCTGAAAAGACTGAATTGCCCTTTAAGTTAACAAAAAAAGATGGAAATATCCTTGACTTAACGGAGAGAAATGGATGGGGTTAACGAGCCGGATGAAAATGGCAAGATTTCAAACCTTTTGGATCCGGATGCGGAAAAACAAACCTTTGGACGAAAGTCGCGAAACTGGCCAAACCTCAAGGACGAAAATGGCATTTTACTCTATTATTTGTATACCTCTTTACATTAAATGATGATATGATTGTGTATATGACAATGACCCTTTTTTCTTGATTTTGTGATTTAGATTATATTGTAGTATCCTCGGATCAAAGGACGAGGACGTGATGCTCTTAGAAGAACCAGGAACAAACGTGCATGTTAACATTAGACACACCAAAGATTTCCAGTTTGTGACTGTAAATATATTTTCAACCACGTATTCAAAGGTGTTCCCTTAGTTGACTTTTTTCCGTACACTTTTCATTCTTTCAACAAGCATTTGAAGTGCCAACTGTTCTTTAGGTTTATCTGATCAATGCTGCAGATCCTTTATCTGGCTTGACACTTGTGTGGGAGTGTGAGGCTTGCGCGCATTGCATTGTAGAGCATCATCAAGGCAACCTTTATCTTTTCACCGATGCTGATAGAGGTGGGCAGTCGGTTGATTGTCATTATCTTCTTCGTAGTCCTCTATACTCTTCTGGTCCTAGAAAGTGGGAGAATGTATTTATTGATGACGGAGACTTTATCATCGAGGATGTTGACTTTTGTAACTCAAGCATGGTACTTATCATCCGAGAGGGTGGAAAATTCAGGCTTTGTTCAGTTGCACTGCCTATGATAAGCAGTAAGGTATTACGCTCTTAAGTAACATTCTTTTTTAGATTTGATGATAAGTTCTTTCATATATGCTATTCTTATATACTCTGTAAAAATTAAGATCCTTTTTCATTGTGTAACAGGGTGCAGCCTATCTTAGAGAGTTATATCCCAATTTTCTACCTCTTCCAGAATCTGTTTCCCAGATATCGCCTGGAACAAATTATGACTTTTATTCCTCTATCATGCGGTTTACAATTTCGTCACCTGTGGTATGTTACTTATAGCTGATTATCCACCTCTCTGTTTATAATTATAATAAAAATAATAAATATTATTAAAAGACAAGTTGGGGTTACTGTAGCGTTCATCGTATCGGTGCTACAATATCTTTTTTTTGTCTTTTTTCTACTTCAACCCCTTAAGTTTCAGTTTTTACATTAACACCCCCTTAACTTTCTAAAAACTTTTTGAAATGTCATTTTAACCCCCCTTGAGTTTTAAGTGCTTATTTTTATATATTTATGTGTCAGTATAAATTCAAGCTCATTTACGTTTCGACGTAAACTTTGTCTGGTCAAATATAATACGTTTCGTGCATATATTTATGTACGTTTTCAGTTGGTCTACGTTAAATTCTGTTTGGAAACTAGTCGGGTCAAATATAATATGTTTTCATTAGACGGTATAGATTCGAGTTACTTTACGTTTTGACGCCGCCACAACGCAGTACCATCCTTTGACTTAAAAAAACACTATCTTCTTACGTTTCGACGTAATTGTTTTTAAGAAATAAGTCGGGTCAAATATAAAACGTTTTCGTGCTTTTTTTATGTACGTTTTCTGTTGGTCTACTTTTTGTCGTAAATTTTGTTCGGAGATGAGAGTCGGGTCAAATATAATATGTAAATTCGCGTTCACGTTTCAACACCGCCACAACGCGCGGGAGAAAGTTTCTTGTTTTTTTTTTATATATATTTCATGGTCTAAACACATAGTTTGCTTCCCTTTTATACTTTCTATATGTGATGATTTCTCTTTACTATATTAGAATTTGGAAACCATGATCATTAAAAATAATAATGTATACATATGTCAACAAATCTGATTATGATTAACATGTACATAGAGTCCACTGAGCTGATTTTTTTAGCTTAATAACATCTAGCTTTTCTAGGAAATATGATGCACTCCTAGTCTTTTTGCAGATGCCTGATGCCGTGGTTGATTATGATTTATCAAACGGTAAGTGGGAGATTATTCAACAACATAACTTGCTTCAAGAACGGACCCGTGTTCTGTACGGTACAGCTTCTGCTGGTATGAATATATCAGTCAGCAATACTGAAGTTAACGCAAATGCTGAAGATAATCACTCTTGGAATGATCTCTCTGAGTTTTACGCTTGTGAACAACATGACGTTATTTCTTCTGACGGAGTTACAGTTCCTTTAACTGTCGTTTATTCACACAAAAGAAAAAAAGGAGGTCAAAACCCCGGGTTACTTCATGGACATGGTGCGTATGGTGAATTACTTGACAAAAGGTGGCGTAGCGAGTTAAAAAGCCTTCTGGATCGCGGTTGGGTTATCGCGTATGCTGATGTTCGGTCAGTGTTACATAATATGAATGGAAAAATGAAATTAAAATGAGAACATTTTCTTTTTAAATTTTGTTTCGTGTTTTGCTTTTCAGGGGTGGAGGTGGCAGAGGAAAGAGATGGCATGAAGATGGTCGAGGTACAAAAAAACATAGTTCAATCAACGATTATATTTCATGTGCAAAATTTCTTGTTGAAAAGGAGATTGTGCACCGAAACAAACTTGCGGGTTGGGGATATAGTGCTGGAGGACTCTTGGTTGCTTCCGCTATTAACTGCTATCCAGATTTATTTCGTGCTGCTGTTTTGAAGGTACATCGGTGTTTCATTAGATATATATTGCAGCAAATGATTACTTTTTAAGGCGTAAATTGTTTTTGGTTTATTAGGTTCCGTTTTTGGACCCGGTTAACACTCTTTTCAGCCCCATTTTACCGCTTACTCCTGTTGACTATGAAGAATTCGGGTACCCTGGAGACAAAGAAGACTTTGAAGCCATAAGAAAGTTTTCTCCCTATGAGAATATTCAAAAGGGTGTTCTTTATCCGGCTGTTTTGGTCAGCTCGTCTTTCAATACAAGGTTAAATTCCAACATTTTTGTCGTTTCTTATGATTTTATTTTGATTTCTTGTTTACAGAAATCAAGTTTTTAACTAGATACCATAAAAAACCAACATACTATTTTATTTTGTACGAAAAAGTCACTTAACCTGATTTTGGTATATTAAAATACCTAACCTTGTAAAAAATACATGAAAAAGTCCCCTCAACATAGTTTCGGTATATTAGAGTCCCTAAAACTTGTCTACAGTACACGTATTTGTGAAGAAAGTTTTAAAAGAATGACTTGTTACCGGTCAAAATGTGATGAAGTGACATTCTATACTTTTATACAAAAAACTATTAGTACCACAATTAACAACTTATTATTTTAAGTTTTTATCACAATTTAGACTTCAATATACCAAAATTAGCTTGAGGAACATATTGGGTGTGTTTTTAACTACTTTAGTAACATTAGTATGCCAAGATTAATTCGGGTTGGGGGACGTTTTCGTGTAAAAGTATACTGGTTTTTTACTATATTAATCCTAGAAACATAAACTGTTCTTGCTTGTCTTTAGATTTGGAGTATGGGAAGCTGCAAAATGGGTTGCACGGGTACGCGATCACACCATTTACAATCCGGATCATCCTATACTTCTCAATTTAACTACTGATATAGTAGAAGAGAACAAATATTTACAGTGCAAAGAGTCTGCATTGGAGGCTGCTTTTCTCTTGAAGATAATAGATTCCTAAACAGTGTCAATATAGGAGAGGTCAATTTTGTATGTACATTTTTGTCTTTTGGTTAGGCTTTACAAAAAGGTTGTCAAGGCTCTATGATAAGTTGGTCAACTTAACTTTTGTCACCTTGTAAAAGATGCCTTTTTCTAAGACAATGTACTACAAACATTAATAAATTAAAAAAAGGTTGTCAAACATGTCTTCATTAGTTTATGTTTTTACTTTATAGTTTATACCAATCTTTTCACCCAAAGTGTATGTGTGATATTGGGGGTAGGTATTTTGGTTTACTTATGGCCATTCATCATTACCATAACTCTTAAAAGAATTGAGAAGGGCCCTCTATATGATTATTTATTTTAGTTTTGAATTTTTTTATTCTCAAGACCATTTAAAGACAAAATTTGTATTATTAAAGGCAAATATTAATTTATATAATTGTCAATTATTTTAATTGAGTAATCATTTAAAAAAAGCATACCTTTAACATCCACTATTTATAAAAATAATAATTATGTTGTAATTTGATCATTATTTGCTCCAATACTGGTTATATATCTATCAATCATATCATGCAAGTCAACACCATATGGGGAGTAAAACTGCAATGATCAAAGGCATGTGTAAATGGCAAACAAGGCTTGCTGGCTATGGCCTACCATCCTTTTTAAAGCTAATGGTACAAGTTCTACATCAAAATGCTTTTCAAATCACAATAATCATAACAATTTACAACTTTCGGTCACACGAGTCGATATATCACTATCGCGCTCATTGTTCTTCTCATGCATCTAACTCGAATGCGAAGAACAATTTAGCTTCTAACAAACATCATAAAAAGATAAAGATCCCATAATCTTCTCTTGATAAAGGATGCAACTTTGTAAAGCATATCAAGATTTCAAAAATGCTGTTTCAAGAAACATGATGCATATGTAGCGGAAGGCGTTTTGTCATAAAAATTACTGGGATATGAAAGCTATTCTAGACCTGAAACCTCTGGAATTTATAGAATTAAAACCATGAAGCTAATAAAAACATAAGAATGAACAAATACATCAGCTTATGTCCAAGAATGACATCAAGATTCAGGCCCAGAAGAAAAAGATAGTACCTTTATAACCATTTCTTGCTGCACCTGAATGATCTCACATTTTAAACCTCAAAATACAAAGCAACTTATATATTATTCTTCATCTTCCACAACAGTCGAAAGTACGCTTTCCTTGTTGAAATCTGGATTCAAGAACTTTGCAACAAAAGCCCATAGTGTATAGACATCACTAAAGTTAGTCAAAAACCCCAAAGAAGCTGTCACCACTTCAACCCGAATAAAACCACTTTTCCCATTATGCCCTCCGTTCTCCATCGGCGTGCAAAGTGTAGTATCGTCATGTTTTGGAGCCCCCCGCTGCTGTTTTGAGCTATCCAAGATCCGTATATGATTAAGTATCCCGATACCAAGAGAGATCCCGTTCGCTTCCGCCAATTTCTGAACGATTTCGGGATTGATTAAACCTTTATTTCTGTCTCTAACATTAAATGCCACCGATGCACCCCGTTCATATTTGATCTTCGGCCCGTATATGTGAACCAGTGGCACACTGTCTTGCCCGTTTAAACCAGGTATCCGTAACTGAAGCAGTGATGTCACAAGCCAATTCACCAAAAAACGTAGTCGAAGAGTGGTTTTGTTAAGACCCAACATGTTTACATGATCAAGATGCTTACATTTGATCTCGGGTTCCCTCCTGCTAGATTCTTGACCTTCACCGTAATCTCCATCACTAATATAATCATCATCTTCAACATTCGCAGCTGAAAACTCTCCGCTTTTACTCTGTTCTTGTAACGTAAACGATACCCGTCTTCCCTTGCTTCCAGAATCTTGCTCGATTTCATCGACCCCGAAAAGTCGTCGACTACCCGGAAACCGATTCCCTTCTCTCCGTCCCAACAACCGAAACTCCCCCTCGGTTTCCCGTCTTATGGCACTTTCTTTTGCCTGAGAAGTGATTTTCGAGCTCGACCCGTTTTCCCATTTCCTCGTCTCGGTTTCTTCTTCTTCGATCTCGTGAAAATTGTGATGATTGGGAGTATTGTTCGTCGCCTCCATAAAGTGATCTTCTTGCGGATCTTCCTTTATTCGGTCCAATTCTTGAGAAACCGACATAACAGCTGCATCAAATGACAACATTCGAGCTTCGTTGTCGTATATGGGACTATTAGCTATCTTTGAAGTCGGTTTAGGAGACGATAGCTGTTTGTTTTTATTCCGACCAGTGAACCAAAACGGTGGCAGGGGAGACGTTGAATTCCCATGCTTATTGTTCACTTCGCCACCACCATAATCGGAGCCTAATGGGCTCTGCCCAAGATCGATCCATAACGAGTTATCAGATGACTCATCTTCACTAAAAACCGGACTCTTCATCACCTCACCAACCGAAAAGGTCTCACTATCTTCGAAAATCGTGCAGTCTCTATCAGAGATGTTATCTTGCTCCATTTCAGTATCGAACACTTCTCTCACTTGAGCAGAAGTGTACGCGCCGGAAAACGCGGGTAATTGCGGGCCGGGCCGACTTTCCGACGGTTCATCAACATTCCCGCCAGTTTCTTCGTCTTCGATCCCAGCCAATCCTGGGATTCCGTCAACGGAATCACTCAAATATAAAGGAAAAACAGGGCTAATCTTAACTATACCGGATCCAGCATGGCCAGATTGATTTTGAAGACTTCTTATAACTGATTTCTTGATAAGAAGGCACCCGAATCCAGTTGGGTCAAACCCGAAAACCCGATAAAAAGACGTGATGATAAAATCAGGCCGAAAAAGCGATAACCCGAGTGAATCCATGTCTTTCGGACCCAACGCCCCGGCATCAAGCAACACATGCCAATTGTTTTGTTGAGCCAAAGCCATCCACTGATACGAATACTTGGCACCTGTAACTCTCGACTGGACCGGAAAAACGAATAAACCAGCAGCCGAATCTTTTTTCTTCTTCTTTTTGTTTGAAATTTGCTTTCGTAAATCAGTGGAACAGAGTTTAAGCGTCGGCCATTTAAACCATGCGCTCTGAACTTTAGCACCTTTCTCTTTAGCACTCTGAGCCATCCAATTAACCGACTGGCTCTCGTGATCAAACATCGTTAACAACTTTTTATTCGTGTGAAAAGGGTACGATTCCGCTAGAAGTTTGAAAGCAGAACCTCGACTGACGGTGAAAACAAGACCATATTCGTTCTCGGGGATGTTTAAATAATCCATAATCCGAGTCTTTATATCATGTTCGACCGTTCCTTTCTCAGCACCACCGTAAAGAGCATGATTACTTAAATTTGCAGTTATTTCAGATAAAGTAAACGTAGATGACTCCCAATAATGAACTGTTTGCAGAAACGAAAACAACCCGAATCCACAATAATCAAGGCATACCTTTGGACCAGATTCAGATAAATGGGAATAATCATCTGACCTCAAATGATCAATCTTTTCGGTAGATTGATACTTCGGATACATTGTGAGGAACTTCGAGAACGACTGATGGAGATCCGGGATCGATTCTTCGGTTTCGAACGTTCGATCCGCAGCGAGTGCGGTTGCTCTGAGGAATTCTTTTTGGGTTTCGAGTCGTGCGAGAGATCGAGATCTTCCCAACCCTTCATCTTGATTGTTGACTGCAGATTCAGAGTCAACATCCAGAGATTTAATTAGTGACCCATCTTCAGAAGCTTCTTCGAGAGCTTCTCTGAGTTTGTGTTCTTGTAATCTTCTTAACACAGATGGGTTTTTCTTGATTTCATCTGGTGCATAAGGGTTTGTTGACCCATTTTTCTTTTTGCCTTTTTTGTCCAAGATTAAAGCAGCACAGTGAGAAATTGGCTTCCATAGTGAAAGATGCATCAAAGCAGCTTATGTTCATAAGCTAACCCAACTGACCTAACAAAGGGTAAGAAATTATCACCAACAAATATAAAGTTGGTTTATTTACACATAAAGTCAAACCCTAATCCCCTCAAAAAGCAAAAAGGGATCAACTTTATAACATTCCAAAATCAAACACTTTGTCTTAAACAATCCAAACCCTAATTGGGTATGAACAACACTGATCAAAGAAGGTGAGGAAGACAAAAGATGAAATCTTGAAAATTGAGAAAAACAAGAAAAAAAATCCCCAAAATTAAAAGGTCAATGCAGCTGTCTACAGTCAAACATAAGAAAAATCAAAATCAAGAACACAACATGAATGATATAATAAAGCCAAAAAAAGTAAAAAACCCCACAACAAATTTGCAAAAATAAGAAAAAGACACCCAAACCCCTCAAATCAAGATTCAAGAAAATCTCTCAAAATATTGAAACCCTAGATCCAGAAACAATGATGGTGAAGAATAAGAGTCAAAGGGGAAGAACCCTAATTTTAAAAATCAAGATTTATTGAAAAAGCCCCAATCTTTATCTCTCCAAGCAACCCACAAGATGAATAATCAATAGCCCATTAACTTCAGTTGTTTGTTAATAATGAAACATACCTCTATGATTGATGATGACCCAGTGTGTGTATTTGTGTGTGTAATTGACTCTTTCTGTTCCTGCTATTAACTCTCAAACTGCACATGAGTTCCAGCAAGTGGTGTGAGTCATGGCTTATTTTTTAAGTTTTTTAACTAACACCCTACTTACTCTGGTATTGTCCCCTTTTAAATTTTGGTTTATTTTATCCTATTTTACTTAATTTAAATGCTCAAAACTTTATGAATAAAGTCAATTGGAATGTTGATAAAAAGATGTTAATAGCTTTTTAATTAAAGTCCACTCTGGGTGGAGATTATGTCACTAACTTATTTAAATTAATGCTATGTTCAAAAAAATTAAATTAATGCAATAATAATTATGTACTTTGTTTAAATAATAAATGCATTTCATTTATTATATAACCGTTCTTTTTTTTTGAACGGCCAACAAAATTTTATTTAAACGAACTAGCAAGGAGCTAGACACCAAATATACAATCCGGATACATCAAGACACCAAAAACCACAAAACAAGGATACTACATAGTAAAGCAAAAACTACACCAATCATTCCAAGTCCAGCCAATCGATCTCGACCTATTCTTTATCCATTGGAAACTCATCGACTTTGCCTCTTCTACATAGTAATGCATTTCATTTATTATATAACCGTTCTAACTATTTTTAGTTGTATGACCTATAAATCATTTTTAGTGGGTTAATATTATACAATAATTTTACTAATGTTTTTTAACAAATTTTTACACCAATCCACATTTGGATGGGCTCGACTTTTGACCTCAATGAAAGGAACACTATAACTCTAATGACTTATTCATTTTAGTAACTCTTAGATTACATTTGATGCATAACAATGTTTAAGTAGAAAAATATGATAATCATATAAATAAGTGCACCCGTTGTTTTAGTTTTAGTACATGAGATTTATATAATCATCTTTTTTTCTCTCTCTCCCACTACATTTTTTCTTTTGAACGGCAAATTATATATATCGACTTATCACACCTCCCCATTGAAGGCTCGGTCCCATTAAGACCAGACGGCCGTTCATTACAACATGGCTCGCGCTAGCATAGAGAGTGACACGACCATGTTACCCCCCAAAGTGCAATGAGTGGGACTCGAACCCAAGCTTCAGGGCTAAAACCAGGATGTCTCAACCATGTTACACACTACATATAATTGTTTATATGTTCTTACTATTATGTACTAAAGATTATGTATTGTGTAGCGGTTAGGACATATTACAAATTTAACTCTAGTATTCTAGATCACACTCAATCTTGGGTAAATTATGGAAAGACCCTTTTTTCATAAACTCTGTATTTGTTTAATCATTTTGCCATTTAACAAATACATTTAAAGATGGTTGATGAATATATTTAAAGATGGAATTATTGATTGAAGATAAACTACTGTAATTATTATTATATTATATTATTATACATATGATTTGAAAGTTTGCATGAATAGTATTTCTATTATTTTAATATTTTTAGTTTAAGTAATATTTTATATGTTATATAAGTTGAGTTTTAGTAATAAACCATAATTTTAAGTGTTTGCTTTTTTATTTTTATTAGCAGTATTTTATTTATTATTAAATTTGATATTTTAGTAATAACTTGTGTTCGTTAACTTTAAAAAATAAAATTAAAATTATATGTTTATTTTTTTAGCATTCCATAGGCATTGGATCGGTATCGATACGGTTCGTTACATAGTAACTTGTGTTCATTAATTTTTAAAAAAAATCTAAATTTCCGTCTATGTTTGTTTATTTTTTTAACATTCTGTGGGCATCTAATCGGTATAATTACGGTTCGCTACAGCAACGGTACAATACATGCTCTAGGTATAGAAATCAACACATGTTTTACATCGGTTGAAAATGATAAAAATGAACACCGACAGAGCGGCATTGATGTTGTTCGAACAGTATCGATTGGTTTAGATTGTCACGAAAATATTCATTTATCGACACAAACGAAGTTGTATAAATGAATAATTTATAGGGTGCCAGTTTATCGAAAGAAAAAGCAATAAAAATAAATATTGGTACCGAACTAATGTTGTTCGTTTGTTTTCGTTCCGGTTTACTATGGTAGCGATACGATACCAACGTTGTTCGGTTTGACACGGTATGGTAGTGACACGGTGTCAATTTATCGAAAACAAAAACAATAAAAATAAAACCGGTACCAATACAGATGTTGTTCAGTTAGTTTCAGTTAGATTTGGTACGATAGTGGAACAATATTCATTTGCAATAAAATTTACATCGTAGTGTTGAAAAAAATAAACATAGAACACAAACCAACCGAACCGATATCAACTAAACAACATGATATTTGCTTTTATTGTTTTTGATCGATGTAAGATTTTCTCTTTTGATTACTGTAGCGAGTGTTGGTACCGTAACAAACCGAATAGATAACGACGGAATTCCCGCCGCGATGCGCGGGGGAAAATTGACTAGTACATATTAAAACAAACTTTTCATGAACAGTATTTAAATAATTTTATAATATTATTTATACTTTCAATTATTTCATTATTTAATTACTTAATTGATTTCATTATTATGATTATTATTATATAGACTTAAATCGTTATTTTTAATATATATATATATATATATATATATATATATATATATATATATATATATGAATTGAAAGAGGCCATGAGCAGTGCTTTTTTATTTTTTTTTAATATTGTTTTTTCCAAGGTTTTTATTATTATATTATTTTATTAGTTTAATTGATTTAAACGTATATTTCTTGTAACTTTTAAGATATGATTAAAATACCAATTATCAAACAAGAAATCATAAAAATGAATGTCTAATGGTACCGATGTTGTTCAGTACGGTATGGTAGCGATACGATATTAATTCATCGAAAGCAAAAACACAAAAAATAATACAGATGTTATTCAATCGGTTTTGATTGAATTTGGTATGATAGCGACACAATATCTGTTTAAAAAAATATATTGTAATGTTGAAATAAAAATAGGGGAACAATTGTTTTTTATTTTTTTTTCAATATTGTTTTTTCTAAGGTTTTATTAGTTTATTGGTTTATTAATTTAATCGATTTAAGTATATTTTGTTCTTCCATATAACTTTCAGATACGATCAAAGTACCCGTTATCAAATAGGAAACAATAAAACGGAATGTATACCGGTACCAATGATGTTCGGTATAATATGGTAGCGATACACTATCAGTTTATTGAAAATAAAAAAACTAAAAATAAAAAAATATTGTTACCGATACAATGTTGTTCAATTGGTTTCGACTGGGCTTGGTACGATAGCGGCATAATATCCATTTTCAAAAAAAATATCGTAATGTAGAAATAAAATAAACAAAAAATGCAAGCGAACCGAACCGATATCAACTGAACAACATATATAGATACCATATCAATATGTGTTTTTTTTTATCGATGTAATGCTTTCTCTTTCAATTACTATATCGAGCGCAGGTACTGTAACGAACCAAATTGATACCGACTTAATCCCCGCCGCGACGCGCGGGGGAATATCACTAGTTTATAATCATAATAAGTTTGATAATTCTAGAAGATAATATACGCATAATGTTTTATTTAATGTAGTTATTACTGGTGGGGGTGCACTGGGGCCTTTTTTATCCCAGTATGCCGTGGTACAGTGATATTGGTTCAAGGTCAAATATTAGCTTGGCTAATAAAAGCTGTTTTCTGTCCTTCTCAGACTCATTAATAATTATTTACAGTTATAATTTCATATATGAAATGTTTCCAGCAAAGAAAAGTTCTGAATACACTCAAAAGTACTGAGGTTTATATGGTTAAAAATCCCATTTTAAGTTAAAAGAGGCATATGAAAATAGATAAATGATCACACAGGCGTGTTATCACACAAAATTCAAAAGCTGTAAGAAGCGTACGAAGTGTTATTGCGTCATTTATTGCACTTTTATATCTAGACAAATTAACATAATGTAATGCTTAAAGAAATTCTAAGGCACAAGACAAAGGTATAAAAGCAAATACCATGTATATAGTATCGCTACATTTTGCAATACGCATATATGTGTAATTAATTACCTTTTAGTAAAAATTTATTAACTTTATAAAAACAAACGCCAACGCAGCAGCTCTCCAAAAACGAGAGCCCACCACCATACCAAGACTATACAAAGATGACATAAAGGATATGGCTAATGTGATTGGGTGTAACTATGATAACACCGTTATTTTATTTGGGTATTAAGGTGGGGGCCAATATGAATAGAATAGGGAATTGGGAGCCGATTATTGAAATTTTTGATAAAATATTGTCGGTTTGGAAAGCTAAAACTTTGTCTATAGGGGGGAGATTAACGTTGACTAAATCTGTTTTGGAGAGTTTGCCCATTTACTACTTTTCTCTATATAAAGCCCCTGCCGGTATAATTAAGAGCCTTGAAGCAAAAATGAGAAAGTTCCTATGGGCGGGGTCTTCTAATAAAAACAAAATGAACTGGGTGGCTTGGGAAGGGATAACGTGGCCAAAGAAAAAAGGGGGTTAGGCATAAACAGATTAAAAGAAGTTAATGATGCGCTCATTTTTAAGTGGGGTTGGAGATATAGGGTCGAAAACCAAAGTTTATGGAGGAAAGTGGTGGATATCATAAGAAAAACAATCAAAGAAGCTTCCTACCTTTAAACGGAAAGTATACGGGGTGCTGGAACAATATTGCTAAAGTGATATCAAAATTGAAATTAAATGGGAAAATATTAATAAGGTGATTCTGGAAAAGTGGGAAACCGGGGGGGGGGGGGGGGGGCATTCGTTTTTGGATTGATACATGGGTGGGTGATCTTCCTTTCATTGAAATATGGCCACATCTTTTTGTTTTGGATTCTAATATATCGTGCAGGATTTCGGAGAGGATAGGGTTGGGACAAGGAAACGGTGGATATAGTTGGAGTTGGGTTAGATTGCCCAAGTCTGATATTGAACGTAAGGAATGGCAGGAATGTCAAGACGCTATTAACATGGTGAGATTGTTAAACGATAAGGATTCATGGACATGGTACATCGACAGAAAGGATGGATTTTCGGTTAACTCGGTTAAAAAGACGTTAATTACTGATACGGGAGATAGTCAGCTCCCAAATTTCGAATGGAGCAAATGGGTTCCTATCAAATGCAACATCATGGCGTGGAGAGGTAATTTGGATCGTCTTGCTACTAGAGTCAATCTGAGAAGAAGGAACGTGGATATAGCATTGGTTATGTGTCCATTTTGTGAGGAGTATGAGGAATCGTTGGATCATTTGTTTTCGGCATGTTCGATGGCGATTCGGTTATGGGCGGTTTTCAGTGATTGGTGCAAAATTCCTCCGATTTTCGCTTTCGATTTTAAAGATTTGATGGAAATTTACAACTCTAATCAAGAAAGGAAAAAAATGAAAAAGATTTTGCGGGGATTGGTTATTATCGCGTGTTGGTGTATATGTAAAGCTAGGAACAATTTGGTTTAATCAAATAAGGAGAAGTTCTCAAGAGATTTTGATAGATATTAAATCGAAAGGGTTTGGGTGGTTGAAAAATAGATCTACATGTAAATTGTAACACCTCGAAAAAAATCACGTCCAATGAAGTATTGACACGTGTAATAAACCCTAATGAAGTCAAACGTTGAATTTAAGGGACTAATTTTTCGATGAATCGAAAAATTTGATTATGAAAGAACTGGAAGTATTATCATACCTAAAATGAGTTTCTAAGTAACCTTTTACGGTTTTATATTCACAAATGAGCCACTTGATAATCAAGTGTAGCCGTTTATGTAATTAGTTGAAAGTTTGCGCAGAAAAGGGTTAAAAGCGTCAACATGTTAATTCTTACCTCTGAGTGACCTTTTAACAAACCGAGAGCCTCATGATATTTGATTATACTCTAGAGATTGCCAATCATTGGCCACCCAAGGCTTTTATGCCCAAAAGTGAAGTTACGCAACTTTGTAAGTATATGGGACTAAAAGTGTCAATATGTTTAATTATACCTCTGAATGACCTTTTATCGAGCCCGAAGCATTATGATGTTTATTAATACTTTCAAGAATGCCTAATATGAATTATATGAGGCTTCAATGCTATTAAATGATGAGTTACGCAAGTTTGCGCATTAGAAGGACCTAAAGCGTCAAACTGCTAAAGTATACCGATTCGTATGTTATCGGACCTTCCAGAATATGACCATGAGATAAACATACCCTATTTATCCTTAATATAGCTTAGATTTAGGCTTAGAGGTGTTTGGTGCGCAAAAATAAGCTTTTAAGTCATGCAGGGACTAAAAGTGTTAAAAAGCGCACAAGTTTGCGTTTACGTGCATATCTTACATTCTGAATATCCCCGGACACCCAAAAATTTATGTAAGCACTAAAATATTTTATTTTAGTGTTTGGCTTGATAAAATTCTATTCGTCGTGTTGTTTGGATCGTTTTTCACGTCCGTCCGTGTTTCGTCGTAATTAACCGAACAACGTGACCGTACGACCAAACGAACCAACATCCGGCATATTTTTGAGCATGTTTCATGTTCTCTATGCTTAGGAATCATTGTAGAGCCTTAAAAATGGTTTAACGGGCCTTAGAGGTGTCGGAAATGGCATTTGGAAGTGCAGGGACTAAAACTGTCAACTTTCGAAAAATCTGTTGTGCTGGCTTGGTCCTTGCGCACCGTAAGGCTGGGACCCTTACGGTGCGCAAGCAGTGCCCAGATGCAGCAACTCAGAAATGTTGTCTGTTCAGCCCATTCAAACGACATGTATTGCCCTTTTTCACTTCCATGCGCGTCCCCTACTAATTTTAAGGCTTAGGGACATGTGTTAATGATCAGGGATCACTCTTAGACTTAGTTGTCATCATTAAAATGGATCAAGAACACTATAAATAGCCCCATTGTTGCAAGACTTGATCACTCATTCATTCCTTCATCTCCTGATCATTTCTGGAACTCAAGACCTTCTTCTAAGTTTCCCTAATCGTGCATAGGACCTTGGTAAGTCTACTTAACCTTCCCTAATCTAGTTTTGCTTAGTAATTAGCTTAAAAGTCAAACCGTCGTAATTAACGGTTGACTTCGCGATTAATCATTAATGGTCCAGTGATTAATCGAATTGAAGGTAGTTATAAGTTGGTACTTATGTGGGTAATAAACCCTTAAAAGGGCACCCTCAGATTCCCACTCTAACTAGATCAAATGTCGGGTCAAAGATGTTTAGAAAAAGTCAACAGAAGCTTAATTTGCAAATTAACATGTAATTAGCAATGTAGAAGGCATGTAACCTATTTTATCACTCATATAACTTGGTAATAAGTATAAGAACTGATCTAAGCTTGTTTGATCCGACAATTTTCTGTTTAGACCCGGTTCGGAACCGAAAGTCGCAAAGCTTTGACTTTTGCTTTGACTTTAGTTCTGACCCGGTTTAGAAGGGTTTGGAAATGCCTTAGGGATTCCTTAGGACCAGGCTACGTGATAGTATAACCCTCTGTGGTTGGATCGTTGATTGTCCGATTCGTTTACTACTTTCCGTTAAATGCCTAATGTTGACCATAAAACGAGAATTTTGGAAATATGAAAGGACAATAATCTTTATTACTGATTTATAAACATGCCCCTAAAATTTCACATCAGTTGGAGGTCTAGATTAGGAGTTATGCTCATTAGCGTAATTATAACGCCTTTTAGTAATTAAACGGATCAATTAGCATAAAGCCTATCTAAACCCAATTTTTGACACCAAACCTTTTACCCACTGATCAGAAAACTCAGATTTCCGGTATAACCCAGAAATCGCTTAAAATGGTTTTTAAAGCGTATTAAACGCCTAGTTTGGGTTTAAAACCATTTTGTCATATAAGACCTATTACCAACTGATATGACCTAATAAAATAAGTTATTCCACTGATGTATTCGGACCCGAATCTCAGAATTTCGATTAACCTCTTTTATAATCTTCAAAATGACCAAAATACCCCTACGGGGCTTATTTTGAGATTAAACTCGTTTTGGGCATAATGGAAGATATCCTACTGATATCACAACATGTTTAAGGCATATTAACTTAGGAAACCTGTATATGACTCTTATGATTACCCGTTACGCCTCTTGCGCGTTCGGTTCGGTTTATGTAACTAGTTTGCATAAGTTAGCCGAAACTGACGTATATTTACCAGTGAAAACTGACGTATTTTCCAAAAAGGTTAAGTGACAGGTACCGAACGTAATTGGCTGGAAGCTCAGGGCGCTAATAAGGAATCTTGAAAGTTCTAGGCGCCTAAAGTCTGTTGAACAATGTTTATGTTTTAAGATCCGCCTGTGGATCCTTTACTTTCCGTTGTAATACTTTGATATTACGTTATATTCGGATTGTAATATATTTATTTTTTGCTTCCGCTGTGCATTTATATATTGTGTTGTTTGACTATGATGATATCAACTACGTCACGATACTCCCCACCGGGCCCACCGGTGACACGTGGAAAGTCAGGGTGTGATACCAACCTGTCACACCCCGATATTTCCACGTTTGACCGGTGGGCCCGGTAGGGGAGTAGCGTGACGTAGTTGATATCATCATAGTCAAACAACACAATATATAAATGCACCGCGGAAGCAAAAGATAAATATATTACAATCCGAATATAAGGTAATATCAAAGTATTACAAAGGAAAGTAAAGGATCCACAGGCGGATCAAATAAAAGAAAAACTGTTCAACAGACTTCAGGCATCTAGAACTTTCAAGATTCCTTATTAACGCCCTGAGCTTCCAGCCAATTACGTTCAGTACCTGTCACTTAACCTTTTTGGAAAATACGTCAGTTTACACTGGTAAATACAATTAACTGACTCATTTTGGAAAAAGAGTTTAAAAAATTGATTTGAATGCACGAGGCACAAAGTATCTTTTATAACTTGATTAAAATGCACGAGGCAAAATTAATCTTTTATACTTGGGACAATCTTATTAATAAAAATCTTGTATCCGATTTACATGGTTGTCCAACATTTAGGGCCGGTGATTCTATAATACAAGCCGGTCAAGATTAATCGACACACCATAAATATAACTCACAAGAAGACATCTTACGAGTGAATATATCTTTTACATACGCAACAGGAGGTGTTATGCCTACACCTTATACCAACTTTGTTAAGTCCTTGGATAACTTTTGATTACCCGAAAAGTCATAACTTTCAACGTTGACGCTTTAACCCCTCGTATACGAATATTGTCATAACTTCCTCATTCTTTATCGAAACTTTGTGAAAGTTTAATCACTTATTCTATTGAGCATAATTAATCATTACAAAGCTTCGGGTTCACTAAAAGGTCACTCAGAGGTATACTTTAAACATGTTGACACATTTAACCCCCGTAGTTTGTAATCTCTCACTTTCTTTCACAATTAGCTTCGTATGATCCATAATTTATTCGTTTAAGGGTATAAACATCATGTAGGGTTATTGTAAAGTATATTTATTCATTGTTGACATTTTGAACCTTATATTCACATAGTTTCCTTGTTTGTCAACTTTAGTCCCTCTAGAGTATTCTCTTACACGTTTAAAGTTTATGACACGTGTCAATACTTTATTGGACATAAATTTTCGAGGTGTTACATCCTCACCCCCTTAAAAGAAATCTCGACCTCGATATTTGTTAAAGTAAGGAAGTATATTCTGCCTTATATTGGGCTTAATCTTCCCCAGTACCTTTGAGCCTCTAAGGCACTCCAATTGACCTTTATAATAGGTACATGTATCTTTTTGGAGCTTCTAATCCTGTCGATCCTTAATCGACACAGGTTGCTCATCATATCATAAATCTATATATCATTATGTGATAGTGCTTCTTGACTTATTGGCGAAACACGTCCTTAAATCATTAGTGTGTAATGTATTGCGAGCTCCACCAAGCTCCTTAAATAGATTTTTAGCTTATAAGCTACTTGATCTTGATACATTCGATTTCCTTCGAATGATTCTATATTTTCAGAGCTTAACCAGCCTGATAATTTAACAAATTTGGCACACCCTTCCTGGGTGATATCTTTTGTTGAACCTTATTCCTTAACAAGAATTTAGGAGGGTTGTGATGTGTTCAAAATGTAACATATAAATTTCATCAAATGAGGCATAAAACTAACCCTTTTTTAGTACTAATGTTGGAAAAAGTGTGCTTTTGTCTTCCTTTTGTATTTTCAGGATTAAATGAGCTCAAATTAACAAAAGAAGCAAAAAGACATCAAAATCTAACATAAATACATGAAAAGGAACAAAACGTGACATGCCCGACCCCACAACAACATCTTCCCAAGTAAAACAAGAGATCAGAAGACTGAACATGCCCCGTGCTCAGCCAGCACGGGGGCGTGCCCAAGTGTCAGCAGAAAAGACAAAGTGGTCGAAGCTTCTATTGCCCACCACGGGGCCATGCTCAGCGGACACGGGGCCGTGGTCAACTATAAGATTCGCACAATCCAGCAAATCTACATAGTACAAAGATTCTTCTGCACCACGGGGTCGTGCTCAGCGGACACGGGGGCGTGGTCAACTAATAAGACAAAGCTGCATTAAATGAAGAAAGAGAAGGATGTGGACACGGGGCCGTGCCCGAGCTTGAATCATTGCAATTAGTTAACTTAGGTGAAGAATGCTCCGCTTTAGTACTCAACAAACTTCCACAAAAGAAAATCGATCCCGGGAGCTTCACAATTCCTTGCTCAATTGGGAAGTCCCCCGTTCGTAATGCATTAGCCGATCTTGGGGCTAGCATTAACCTCATGCCCACGTCCATGTTCAAACGACTCGGCTTAGGAGCAACTAGCCCTACAAAGATGAGCATACAACTCGCCGACAGGTCCGTCAAATTTCCACAAGGTGTCGCTGAAAATCTACTGGTCAAGGTTGACAACTTCGTTTTTCCAACTGACTTTGTCATCCTAGACATGGAAGAAGACACCGATGTCCCTCTCATCCTCGGGAGGCCATTTCTAGCCACCACCCAAGCAGTGGTGGATATGAATGACGGAATGTTAACATTGAAGTTTGGGGACGAGGAAGTGAAGTTTGAATGTGGAAGGAAGATAGAGGAAGAAGACCCGGTCAACTACATGAAGGTCATAGACTCAAGCTTGGATGACGCTCTCCGACGGTGTAACATGGGATGCAATACATCCCACTTGGGTAACATGTGACCAGCCTTTGGGTCTAGCCAAGGACCCTTATAAACGTGGCGCACCATGGAGGCATTCCACGGAACTATCCTTAGTTTAGTTTAGATTAATTTTCTTGTTTTCTAGTTAGTTTTAATTTTCAGGAATAAAACACACTTGATGGCAAAGGATGCAAGGGAAGCTTTAACCAGCACGCCATACAGGAAAACAAAACCATCCGACAAATTTCTTCGTTTACAGTAAGCTCGACACGGGCCGTGTCCACCCAACACGGCCCCGTGTTACACAGTCTGCAGAAAAAGACCCAGTTCAGGTAACTGGACACGGGCCGTGTTCACCCAACACGCCCCCGTGTCCAGGCTTCTGTTTCTCTTGTTTTATTTTTGTTACTAGCACTTGAACACGGGGTCGTGCCCGGATAACACGGGGCCGTGTTCAGCGCCCAGTAACACAAAATTTTTGCTCTTTACGCCTTTTTACACATTCAATCAACCTAAAAACTTATTTTTGGGACACATTGAGGACAATGTGTAATTTAAGTGTGGGGGGGTGCTAAAACCCTGAATCTTGCAAGTCCTAAATACAAGCCTTACACAAAACTCTATTGGAACCGCTAATCACCCCAAATTTTTTCAAAAAATTTCATTTTTTTTTACTTGTCTAGGTTTAACTCGGGAAATTCAAGTTCTTAAAAAGGTTATATTTTTACGAATTTACAACCGATAGCGTCGTGATAAAAAGAACCAACATAAGAAAATTATGAAAAGGCATGACAAGCTTAGTTAAAATTTAATTATATATACTTGATCACATAAAAACCCATTCCCACAAAAGTGAGTTTTGAGCCTTTATTGAGCAAACACATACATATCATTTGACTAAATGCTCATTTTCGTTTCTTGTGTGAATAGCCGCTTGGTTCTTACGACTCTAGAACTTGCCATGACGATACATTCCCGGTCCTTACCAACTTAAACCCGAGTAAGTAAATGATGGAGGCATTAGGACTAACCCCTTTTTATTTCTACACCATTATTTTTCTTTTTCTTTTTTTCCACCTACCCAAAAATCCCCCTAGTTAGCCCCTTTGAGCCTAAACCTTTTCATTTCATAACCCAAACTAAACACCCTTTTTACTCACCAAAACCTTTTTCATTTTTAACCCTTTGTTTTAGTAACAAGTTCGGTTCTTCATATGACTTTTCAAAAAAAAAAAAAAAACATTTGTGTTGTTGATGAAGCAAAAGAAAACAAACAAACAAATTCATCAAAAATAACTTTGTTTGAATAATAGCTTCATCAAAATAAAAGTTACGAAAATAGAGAGTCTTACGAAAACCGACACTTGTTACGCTTTTCGCCTTTTTTTCTACTAACCACTAACCACCAACCCAACCACCTACCTTTAGCCCAAGCCTAACCCTTTACCCACAAAGTCCTCTTGATATTTACAAAGGTATATAAGTTAAAAAGGAGGAGGATTGATTGCTTGACAAGCCTATGGTAGGAGTAAGTTCCATGCCGCTCTCGAGTGATCCACAAAAATACATTTTCGGCCGAGTGTTGAGTGATCCCCGTGAGGTATGTGAACTTGTATATAAATAGAATTTTACAAAGGCATGTTATGCCCTAATAAGTAATTTATCTTATGAAAAGTTTTAAATAAATCATGACGAATATGATTGTAAATAAATAAAAATAAAATTAAATAAAGAATCTTGGAAATCCCGACACTCTATGACAAGCCCAAAACCTTCTTTTCTACCCATTCCATTTGGGAGTGAAAATAGCCACATATTAAAGAGTTTTGCTTGAGGACAAGCAAAGATTCAAGTGTGGGGGTATTTGATGTGTTCAAAATGTAACATATAAATTTCATCAAATGAGGCATAAAACTAACCCTTTTTTAGTACTAATGTTGGAAAAAGTGTGCTTTTGTCTTCCTTTTGTATTTTCAGGATTAAAAAGTGTGCTCAGCGGACACGGGGCCGTGGTCAACTATAAGATTCGCACAATCCAGCAAATCTACATAGTACAAAGATTCTTCTGCACCACGGGGTCGTGCTCAGCGGACACGGGGGCGTGGTCAACTAATAAGACAAAGCTGCATTAAATGAAGAAAGAGAAGGATGTGGACACGGGGCCGTGCCCGAGCTTCTGTTCAGCCTATAAATAGAAGTGCTTGGCTCAAGCTCAAACCATCCCTTGGCACACCACCTCTCTCACACTTCATCCACCACCCACCACCACCATAACACCATCATCCACCACCATCATCCATTGTCCATCATAGAGTGTGTGAGTCATCTCGGGATCCAAGATTGATCGTAAGAGTTCTTGACAATCAAGGCCATGTTTGCCTAAGTCTCTTACATCACTTGGTGAAGACAAAGTGTCTAGTGTAATACTTTTTATTTCTAATCTTTTGCACTTTTTATTTGGTTTTGTATTAATGACTTTAATAACTAGTTGCTTATGTTGAAGGTGATCTTTCCTTATCGTTTGTCCATGGTGTCTTGGCATTATTTTACTGTCTATATAAAATAAAAGATTTTCACCATTCATATCTCCACGGTCTATATGGAGGTATGTTGGCTACCTGGTCGGGGGTTAAGGGAACGGTTTGGTAAAGGTCTTGCCATTGTTCAGCGTTTAGAGGTCCTGCAATGGACCTGGGTCAAATTTAGTAGGACCTCCTTCAATACTTAACGGTATTGGATGGCGGGGGTCCAAACTCTTTGATCCCCTCATAAGTTAACTACTATTAATACTATAACCCCGCTATTTAGGACTGTATCCCTGCTGACTCAGACTACTTAGTCGAGGGTAACGTCACCTCCAAAAGCGGGGCCTACCATAATTTGCATTAATAACTTAATTAATTATCTTCCAATAATCCACCCTTTTAGGATTGTATCCTTGCTGACTCAAACTACTGGGGTGAGGGTAACGTCACCTTCAAAAGAGGGGCCTACTACAATAACTAAGATAATCTCTTAAATATGTGCAAAAGTGCGGAAATAATCAAAGGTTACACTAGATACGAGTCGGAACCAAGTGATTCATCTTGTCTATCTGTTTTTTCTTTTTATTTTTATTTTCAGCATTTTAGTTAGTTTTTATTTTTCTTAGTTTAAAACATTTTTCTAAACTTTTTATTTTGATTAGACGTTGAGGATAAACCGGTACTAAAAGCTCTTGTGTCCTTGGACGACCTCGGTATCTTACCAACACTATACTACGCTCACGATGGGTGCACTTGCCCATATGTGTGTCTAGTGTTAGTAAATATCGTGTTTTATAAATTTAAAACTTGACTAAAAAGTGTTAAAGGGGCTTAAAATATACACCTAATATATATAACACTAGAATACGCATCAGTTGCTACTTTCATTAATTCTTGATTTTCTGCCGGATACTGGCAACTTACAGATGATTAGGGATTTGTATGATCTTATTAGTTGTTTCCAATGCAACTTTCAGATCCTGATAAGTGGACTTCCCAAAGTCTCGTCCATCCTACAGATGTTTCGATATTTCATCTATACAAGGTCTCCAAAGAGCCACCTTGATACTTATATAACAACCATTATAGAAAATCTTAAGGTGAGATGGTTATTCCAACCATTGCTCAAAGCTAATCTTAAGGAATAGCTAATCCTTACAGTTAGTCGAACAAATCGACGATCCTGGGCAGCTGATGGCAAATTCTTAATTGTTGCCTAAACAGGGTTGCGGTATTCAATGCATAAGCAAGATGAACCGTCTTTCTTAATTAACTATACCAAATTCTCAGGATATTGAGTTAGGCTATATGAACCTTCTGTTTTAAAACTTAGTTAATCAAGGTTTCGATTCTTCCAATGATGGTACTAGCCGTCTTGGAGATTTCATGATAATACAGCCCTAAATGGGATATAAACCTTAACTCTTCCTGC
The DNA here is from genome assembly GCA_030545235.1 of Helianthus tuberosus. Classification (NCBI taxonomy): domain Eukaryota; kingdom Viridiplantae; phylum Streptophyta; class Magnoliopsida; order Asterales; family Asteraceae; genus Helianthus; species Helianthus tuberosus. The sequence goes on from CM060403.1 coordinate 139,974,135, forward strand.
CTCTCAGGGGTAAATAGAGAAATCTTTGTAGAAGATAATCAAGATATAAGGAGAGTACAGAGATTCTCCATATCTCAGGCTCTAGTTCATCCGCCATTGCTTGTGTCAAATGAGGGACACACTTATGTTACAAGTCCACGAACTCTTTAATCGGGAACATTTACTTGGATAATTCCATTCTGGATATCTTCTTTGAATACTACTAGTCGACTTTAGTACGATATGACCATTGGGATATCTCAGGGATTCCATGCATTAAACCTCCATACTGATCAGGCATGGAAGCAATCTATGGGACACACTAGGATACGCCAATCCTCATATGGCACTTTTATCAAACATAGTTTGGCATTCGCAGGCGATAGAAAACAATGAGAAAAATAATAAAATAAAGTAATATATATTATCGTACTCTTTTTTTGGGAAGAGTACTCCAGATTCTTATGAAAGGATTATCTCCGAGGACGGGATAGAGGGTCATTAAAGATTCCATTGGTAAATTATACCTTATTTTTAATATCTGAAGTTTTTATGAATGTACTCAAAAGTTTGCTAAGCTTATGGTTTACTAAAGGTTTATTATCCCTTGCATTAACATAAAATACTTAGCAGATACAATCGATGCTAAAAGGTAAGGACGTACCTAATGCTATTATTGATATACACTGTCTCTGGCATTCAACCGGTAGTTTAGGCGTTTCCTTTCTTATCCATCCCAGACTTTGCTGCTCCTTCCTTGGCAGCCTTAGGGCAATTTGTACCGATGTGGCCCATTTCGCAACAACCGAAACAGTTTGCATTCTTTATGTCCCTACATTCGTGGGACTGGATGGCCAGTTCTTTTGCAGATGCCACTAGAAAGTACGTCAATTATATTTAGCCTAGGTCAAATAGGACCATCAATTGTGTTTAAGGTTTGGACCAAATCCATTACTTTTTGGACAGGGAAACTCAATGTCACAACTGTCCTTGTCATAATGACAATCTTTAGATAGTTGGAAGGCTCGTCGCGGAGGACATTAATAATCATAGGCACGAAGGCCTTGTCACAAAGGACATATAAGATATGGCACTTAAGGCATTAATATATAAGCCGCAATCTTATTGGGTCAGAGGGTTAAGGGAACGGTTTGGTAAAGGTCTTGCCATTGTTCAGCGTTTAGAGGTCCTGCAATGGACCTGGGTCAAATTTAGTAGGACCTCCTTCAATGCTTCACGGTATTGGATGGCGGGGGTCCAAACTCTTTGATCCCCTCATAAGTTAACTACTATTAATACTATAACCCGGCTATTTAGGACTGTATCCCTGCTGACTCAGACTACTTAGCCGAGGGTAACGTCACCGCCAAAAGCGGGGCCTACCATAATATTGCATTAATAACTTAATTCATTATCTTCCAATAATCCACCCTTTTAGGATTGTATCCTTGCTGACTCAAACTACTGGGGTGAGGGTAACGTCACCTTCAAAAGAGGGGCCTACTACAATAACTAAGATAATCTCTTAATTATGTGCAAAAGTGCGGAAATAATCAAAGGTTATACTAGATACGAGTCGGAACCAAGTGATTCATCTTGTCTATCTGTTATTTTTATTTTTATTTTATTTTCAGCATTTTAGTTAGTTTTTATTTTTTCTTAGTTAAAACATTTTTCTAAACTTTTTATTTTGATTAGACGTTGAGGATAAACCGGTACTAAAAGCTCTTGTGTCCTTGGACGACCTCGGTATCTTACCAACGCTATACTACGCTCACGATGGGTGCACTTGCCCATATGTGTGTTTAGTGTTAGTAAAATATCGTGTTTTATAAATTTAAAACTTGGCTAAAAATAAGTGTTAAAAGGGCTTAAAATATATACCTAATATATATAACACTTCGCACGCATCAAGTTTTTGGCGCCGTTGCCGGGGACACAAGGATTTTAAGAAAGCTTAAAATCGACGGCCTAATCAGTTTTTCAAAACCTTTTCAAAACGCGCGCACATTTTTCTGCATTTTAGTTTAGTTTTGCATTTACAGTATCCTGTACACGGGGCCGTGTTCGCTGAACACGGGGCCGTGCTGCACATTTTCACAAAAACACCCAGTAACAGTAGCTTGAACACGGGCCGTGCTCACTGAACACGCCCCCGTGCTCAACGAAATCAGTAAAATTAATTAAAACGCCCAGATACAGATCCTGAACACGGGGCCGTGTTCACCAGACACGGGGCCGTGTCCAGCCTCTGTTTCTGTTTTTCTTTTTGTTTTCTGATCTCGAGACTCGGTTGTGGTCTGCTGAGTGATTCTTATGGATCAATACTCAGGAGGTTACAACTACACCTATGAGGAGGATGATTATAGGGGTAATTATTGCACTAATTGTCGTAATGCACGCTCGATTCAAAATAATCACTCATATCAACCATCCAATTCATACACCTACTATGAGGAGCCCAGGTACGAGCCATCAACTTCATACACATCCTATGAAGACCAAAGGTATGAACCTCCTCCCTCATACTCATATTTTGATGAACCAAGGTATGAGCCCTCATACTCATACTTTGAGGAACCAAGATATGAGCCACCACCTTCATATGCTTACTATGAGGAACCTTGGCGTGAACAACCCACCTCATATGAGTATTATGAAGAGCAAAATTATGAACCTTATCCATCATATGCTTACAATGAAGAACAATGGTGTGAACCATCGACTTCATATGAGTATTATGAGGAACAAAGGGTAGAACAACCGGATTCAAGCTTAGAAAATTCAGATTCTTTTTCTATAACCGAAGTGACCGATAGGATATTAGAACACATTAGAGTTATCGATCGATGTATAAAAGAAGCTCGCGCAAGGGAAGAGGAGTCCCGCGCAAGAGAAGAGTTACAAAAAGAAGAGATAACTGAAAATGTAAAAATGGAAGAACAAATAAGTGAAGAACCGACACATGAGTTAAACAACGAAAAAGGTGAGTCCGACAACGTTGAAATTCAAGAAGAGTCTAATTTTGAAGAAATTAATCTCTTGTCACCTTCTTTCGAAAATCATTGTTTAGTACCCACTTATGCTAAGTTTTTAAAAGAGTTAAACACTAACACTAAAATTGACGAAACGGTAAGTGTTAAGTTAACTAATGATCAAACTTCACTAATAAAAGAAGACCCGTTTGAAATTAACATAACACCGGTTCCATGTTTCTTTCAAAATTCGTTTATTAGTAATGTCACAATCGATAAAGATCTTTGTGTTAACATAATGCCTAACTACATTTTCGAAAAATTAAGTATTAGTGATTTTTCTCCACTTCAAATAGCCATTTTTCTATCCAATCGGAAAGTAATAAAATCAATCGGTATAGTTGAAGATGTCTTGGTTCAAACAAATCAAATGGTAATCCCGACCGACTTTGTCATCCTCGATGACGCTCCTCTAGTGTTGGGACGACCATTTGTAAAAACTCACGAAGCTTTGAAAAACCGGAAGTTCAACAATCTACCTCTTCAATTAGGGGCATTTAAAAGAAGTGTCGATCTCGAACGATCAATGAAATATCCATTCGGCAATAATGACCCCATAATTGAAGATGAAGATGAACCACCCGATACAAGTGAAGAGATTGACCACTTTGTTGAAGAAGAGGTCGCCATAGAACAAACTTTTAAAGTTCTTGATCGAAATGAGCAACCAAATAAGGAGTCTCCTAAAGACCCACCACTTGAGCTCAAAGAACTTCCAAAAGGTTTGGAATATGCTTTTCTAGACAAAGATGGTAATTTACCTGTAATTATTTCGTCTAAATTAGATAACTTAGAAAAAGAAAAATTAATTAATCTTTTGAAAAAACACAAAAACGCAATAGCTTGGAAACTTGTAGACATAAAAGGAATTAGTCCTTCTATGTGCACACACAAAATTTTGATGAATGATGACTACAAATCGGTCATACAACCACAACGTCGAGTAAATCCAAATGTTCAAGAAGTGGTTAAAAACGAAGTCATCAAGCTACTTGACGCCGGACTTATTTATCCTATCTCCGATAGTCCTTGGGTAAGTCCCGTCCAAGTAGTTCCAAAGAAAGGAGGTATGACGGTAATAACTAACGAAAATAATGAACTAATACCAATGAGAACCGTCACAGGATGGAGAGTATGTATAGATTATAGACGATTAAATGAAGCAACAAGAAAGGATCACTTTCCTTTACCCTTCATTGATCAAATGTTAGAAAGATTATCCGGTCATAAATTTTACTGTTTCTTGGATGGTTTTTCAGGTTACTTTCAAATCCCGATAGCACCCGAAGACCAAGAAAAGACAACTTTCACATGTCCCTATGGAACTTTTGCTTATCGACGCATGCCGTTTGGTCTATGTAATGCCCCAGCAACATTCCAACGTTGTATGGTAGCTATTTTCCATGACATGATAGAAAAGACAATGGAAGTCTTCATGGATGACTTTTCTATCTTTGGGGATTCATATGACCAATGCCTCGATAACCTTGAACGAATGCTATCCCGATGTGAGGAAACTAACCTCGCCCTTAATTGGGAAAAATGCCATTTCATGGTAACGGAGGGAATAGTACTCGGTCACAAGATCTCAAGCGAAGGAATGGAGGTGGATCGAGCCAAAATAGATACCATTTCTAGATTACCACCTCCATCCTCCGTACGAGCTATCAGAAGTTTCCTAGGGCATGCCGGATTTTATAGACGATTTATCAAAGACTTTTCAAAAATCTCAAGGCCTCTAACGAAATTACTTGAAAAAGATGCTCCATTCATCTTTGACAAGGATTGCAATCAAGCATTTCTAACCCTAAAGGAAATGTTAGTCAATGCACCTATCATGATAGCGCCTGATTGGAAATTTCCTTTCGAAATCATGTGTGATGCTAGTGACTTTGCAGTTGGAGCTGTCTTGGGACAAAGAAAAGAAAAGCATTTCCACCCAATCTATTATGCTAGTAAAACACTTAATGATGCACAAGAAAATTACACAACAACTGAAAAAGAATTACTAGCTGTGGTATTTGCTTTTGATAAATTTCGTTCTTATCTTGTTCTTTCTAAAACTATAGTCTATACAGACCATGCAGCCATTCGATATCTCTTCAAAAAGCAAGACGCAAAACCACGTTTGATTAGGTGGATTCTACTCCTCCAAGAATTTGACATTGAAATCAAGGACAAAAGAGGAGCAGAGAATACCGCAGCAGATCATCTTTCACGCTTAGAAGACCCAGCTTTAAAGGCAACCAGGGACAAGCAAATCAACGAAAAATTCCCTACTGAGTCCCTGGAGATGGTGGAATACAAGGAAGAACCATGGTACGTCGACTTTGCTAACTACCTAGCTAGCGGTATAGTCGCAAAAGGATGGCCACATCATCAAAGAAAAAAATTATTTGCCAATGTGAAACACTACTTTTGGGAAGTTCCGTATCTTTTCAAAATGTGTGCCGACCAACTCGTCCGACGATGCGTACATGGTAGTGAAGCACGAAGAATTCTCCGCCATTGTCATGAAGGTCCATACGGAGGACATAATGGTGCTGCTAGTACCGCACGAAAGGTATTCGATTCAGGATTTTATTGGCCAACCATTTACAAAGACGCTCAAAGTCTTGTAAAAACATGTGATGCTTGCCAAAGAACAGGTAATATTTCTTCCAAAAACGAAATGCCACAAAATGGCATTCTTGTTTGTGAGATTTTTGATGTGTGGGGACTCGACTTTATGGGACCTTTCCCACCATCGAAAGGAAACAAATATATACTTGTGGCAGTAGATTACTTGTCTAAATGGGCCGAGGCCGAGGCACTTCCAACAAATGATGGAAGAGTCGTGGTAAGATTTCTGAAAAAATTATTCTCTCGTTTTGGCACACCTAAAGCTTTAATAAGTGATAGAGGTACCCATTTTTGCAACCATCAACTTGAAATTTTTTTAACAAGATATGGGGTCTATCACCGGGTTTCAACAGCATATCACCCTTAAACAAACGGACAAGCCGAAGTGACTAATAGAGGTTTAAAACGAATACTCGAAAAAACCGTAGGGTTAAATAAAAAGGAATGGGCTGATAAATTAGATGATGCTTTATGGGCTTTTCGAACTGCTTATAAAACAACAATAGGTACAACCCCGTATAAGCTAGTCTATGGAAAAAGTTGTCATTTGCCAGTAGAAATTGCACACAAAGCTTACTGGGCAATCAAAAATGTAAACTTGGATTTAGAATTTGCTGGTAAAAATCGATTTTGTCAATTAAATGAATTAGACGAACTTAGGAATTATGCATACTCAAACTCTGAAATTTATAAGGAAAGAATGAAAAATTTTCATGACAAACATATTAAACCTAATGAATTTCGGGTAGGAGATCTAGTTCTTTTGTTTAATTCACGACTTCGATTGTTTCCTGGTAAATTAAAGTCTAGGTGGTCAGGACCTTTTTCCATCACCCATATTTTTCCACACGGTGCAGTAGAAATTAAATCTCGAAATGGGCCCCCATTTAAGATCAATGGCCAACGGCTGAAACTCTATCAAGGATTCATTGAGGATGAAGAAGATGAGATCTCGCTTCAAACGGTGGAAGAATAAAAACATCATGCCTGGTAAGTTACGAACGATTGGGACGACAAAATAAAGCGGTAAGTTTTCTAACCATAGCTTATGGGAAAAAGGGGCACTCACACGAGCACTAAAAAAAAAAAAAAACTTGCTCGGCACGAGGCCGTGTCCACTGGACACGGGGCCGTGTTCGCGCTGCAGACGGGATAAATCCCCTATGTCAAAACAGTTTCTTCATTCCACACGCCCCGTTTCCCCACAAAAGCTCTGGTTTCAGGCGATTTTTCGCAAAATTTCAACGTCTCCTATCGATCTAACATCATCAAGGTATGATTCTATCACTCTTAGTAGTTAGATTAGTTACTTGCATGTAGTTAAAACACCAAAAATTTGGGGAAAAATCTAGGGTTCTTGAAGTTCATCCGGATCAAACCTCAAATTTTTGTTTAGATCTGTTTGCATTTAGTTAGATTAGTGTTAAAGGAAGTAAATATACTTGTATTGTTCATAGATTCACCCGATTTCTTACAAAAACCCCAAACCCTTGTTCTTAAACCGAAAAAAGATAAAATTGATAGGGTAAACGGGATATTTTGGGAAAAACGGCACTTAGGGTTTCATTTTCGGGGGAAACCGCACCTATTGGACCAAAAATTTTCAAGTTTTCAAAACCGGGTCGAAAAATGAAGTTTTTGGGTTACAGACGTCTGGACACGGGGCCGTGCCCGCTGAACACGGGGCCGTGTCCAGCCGCTGTTTGCAGTTTCTTTAAAAATCTCATTGTTTCGTGAAATTTTTGGTGTATTCTTTCAGATGGCAAAGTTCACAAGGTTCAATGCAAGTGAGCTCGATGCAAGGGCAAGGTACGAGATACTTCAAACAAGACCCGAGGAGTACCCCAGGAGAGCTTGCACGGACCTGTTAACCTTGGTAAACCAGCTGGACCGATTCAACAACATCGTTACGGGACCACTAGCTGTTGCATTAAATACTAGGCTTCGGTCGGTGCATCAATGCACCATGGAGTTCTACAGTACCTTTACCTTCACTTCAAGGTGTGACCCATTCGACAATGAAGGGGTTGCATTTCGGTGTGGCGGGACAATGTACTCGATCTCTATGGCACAGTTTGGAGATATAATAGGACTTTACCAGGAAGAAGAATCGGGAAACGAAGAAAATACCGGGGGATTACGAGACTTGGATGAAAATGAACGACAAGCCGCATGGGCTCAAATCGGTGAAGGAATCTACAACCCTCGTAGCACCAAGAGTACGAAGCTAAGGGATCCGCTCTATCGCTACATTCACAGGATTCTCACCTACTCTCTTAACCAACGTCACGACAGTAGCGGCGTTGTAGGGTTGAAAGATTTGATTGTCCTTCACTGTATCCACAACCGGAGGCCCCTCGATGCTCCATATCTCCTGTTACGAAACATGCATCTCAACCGCCTTGCTCGCGCCCCAACGCCTATCTTCTTCGGAGGATGGGTGTACCGTCTCTTCAAGCATTACACGCGAATTCCAAGGTCCTTTGAAAGAAGCCCATGGTCGGGACGAGTTGACTACCACATTTGCCGAGCCATGAACTTACTTTATGAGGCGGAAGACGGAACGGTGAGCTTCCAAAGGACGCAAGGCTATGCATGGAACCCCCAGGAGGCCCTAGTTCTTCACGCACCACCTCCCCACTACCAGTATCAACCCCATGGTGATCCGGGTCAATCCTCCTCACAAGGAGGCGGTTTTCCTAACTTTCAAAGTTTACATGATCTTATGCAGGAAAATCTTATGTGTACCAGGAACACCTACAACCTCGCCAACAACACATACCACCGGGTCAGAGCTATTGAACGCAACATCAAAGACGATATCGGAAGCATCCGGGAGTATATGGCGGGGCATGGGGATGGAGGTGATGATAGCGATGAGGACATGGAGTAGGGAGTTTGGAAGAGCAAGACCAGGTTGATGGCGAGTCCACAGGTTTAAGTCCCTTTTTAATCTTGAACAATTGGTGGCCTGCGTGCCAAATGTTGAACAATTTACTTTCCTTGACCGCTTTTATTTTCCGTTTTATTTTTTTTTCTTTTACTTGGAACAATTAACTATAGTAATGTAGGATGTTTGTGTTGCTTGGTGTGGTATTAAGTAATGAAACAGGTACAAACCAAGGCTCGGAGTGCTAAGCCTCAGCACTTATAGGGCCAGGATGGAAAAACCGGGGGAAGAAACCTGCTTTTCAGGCTTACAGACTGTCTACACGGGGACGTGTCCAGCCAACACGCCCCCGTGCTCACCTCCCAGACCTGCTGTTTGGTTACTGTCCTGCAGATTTTTGTCAGACACGGGGCCGTGCCTAATCAACACGCCCCCGTGTTCACCTTCTGTAAGTTTTCGTTACTGGCAGTTCGCCACGGGGTCGTGTCCAGTAGACACGGGGCCGTGTCCAGACTGCCAGTAACATAAATCTTTGCTTTTAACACCATTTTACACATCTAATCAACCTAAAAATTTATTTTTGGGACACATTGAGGACAATGTGTAATTTAAGTGTGGGGGGGGGGGGGGATGCTAAAACCTTGAATCTTGCAAGTCCTAAATACAAGCCTTACACAAAACTCTATTGGAACCGCTAATCACCCCAAATTTTTTTCAAAAATTTCATTTTTTCTTACTTGTCTAAGTTTAACGCGGGAAATTCAAGTTCTCAAAAAAGGTTATATTTTTACGAATTTACAACCGATAGCGTAATGATAAAAAGAACCAACATAAGAAAATTATGAAAAGGCATGGAAAACTTAGTTAAAATTTGATTATATATACTTGATCACATAAAAACCCATTCCCACAAAGTGAGTTTTGAGCCTTTATTGAGCATACAATTACATATCATTAGACTAAATGCTCATTTTTCGTTTCTTGTGTGAATAGCCGCTTGGTTCTTACGACTCTAGAACTTGCCATGACGATACATTCCCGGTCCTTATCAACTTAAACCCGAGTTAGTAAATGATGGAGGCATTAGGACTAACCCTTTTTATTTCTACACCATTATTTTTCCTTTTCTTTTACCACCTACCCAAAAATCCCCCTAGTTAGCCCCTTTGAGCCTAAACCTTTTCATTTCATCACCCAAACCAAAAACCCTTTTTCCCACCAAAACCTGTTTCTTTTTTTTTTACCCTTTGTTTTAGTAATAAGTTCGGTTTTTCGTATGATCATTCAATATATATATATATATATTTTTGTGTTGATGATGAAGCAAAAAGAAAATAAACAAACAAGTTCATCAAATAACTTTGTTTGAATAAAAGCTTCATCAAAATAAAAGTTACAAAAATAGAAAGTCCTACGAAAACCGACACTTATTACGCTTTTCGCCCTTTTACCACTAACCACTATCCCAACCACCTACCTTTAACCCAAGCCTAACCCTTGACCCACAAAGTCCTCTTGATATTTACAAAGGTATAAAAGTTAAAAAGGAGGAGGATTGATTGCTTGGCAAGCTTATGGTAGGAATAAGTTCCATGCCGCTCTCGTGTGATTCACTAAAAATACACCTTCGGCCGAGTGTGAGTGATTTCTCCCGTGAGGTATGTGAACTTGTATATAAATGGAATTTTAAAAAGGCATGTTATGCCCAAATAAGTAATTTCTCCTATGAAACGTTCTAAATAAATCATTACGAATAGGATTGTAAATAGATAAAAATAAAACCCAAAAAGATCTTGGATTCCCAACACTCTACGACAAGTCAAAACCTTCTCTTCTACCCATTCCATTTGGGAGTGTAAGCCACATATTAAAGAGGTTTGCTTGAGGACAAGCAAAAGTTCAAGTGTGGGGGTATTTGATGTGTGTAAAATGCAACATATAAATTACATCAAATAAGGCATAAAACTAATCCTTTTTAAGTACTAATATTGGAAAAAGAGTGTTTTTGTCTTCCTTTTGTATTTTCAGGATTAAATGAGCTCAAAAA
>CM060403.1:139984907-140031649 GCA_030545235.1 Helianthus tuberosus
ATCATCAATCAAAACTAAAATATACGGATTACCTTTCATTGCTAATGGGGAAATTGGTCCACACAAGTTCCCATGGACTAATTCAAGCGTATGAAATGCTCGAAAAGTGGCATTCTTTGGGAATGGTTTTCTCATTTGTTTTCAAACCATACATGCTTTGTACACCTTGTTCTCATGGCGAATCTTTGGCACTCCTAAAACCATCCTACTCATTTGTTCCAAGATTATGAAACTTACATGCATGAGCCTTTCATGCCATAGCTATGAATCATCAACATGCTTTATTATAAGACAAACGAGAGTTCACACTTTCAACATGATCTTATACAAGCGATTTTTCGAACTAGCCACCCACAATAATAATTTTCCGACTTTGTCAAACATGGTTAGAAAACTTATCTTACATCCAAATTCAGTTGTTTGACCCAAACTCATCACGATACTCTGCAAATATAGAAATAATAAATATCGGTTAAAAACATTGTTCGCCAGTTACCCATCATGTGATTACTAGCCCCGTTAATTATCATGGTACTATACATCTTTTTCTCTAGAGACGGTTTCAAATTTCTTTAGTGACACTTTTTCTTCCTTTAATAATATGGTTTCTTGAATGGCCTTCATATGAAAAACGTTCCAACAACTTCTTTATTATGCTCTTGAGTTTGTGCCATGTTCGCCTCGTGTGTTTGGAATCGACTCGGACACCTTGAAACAAAGCGTCATTATTTGTCACACCGGAAACACTTTATTCCCAATAAATCTCACTTTTTATACTTTTGCTTTCCGTTGTCTCTGCTTTCATTTTCTTCTTGGTTACTACAGTTTTGTGTGTTATCTCGACCATGACCTCGTGACGAGTGGGATCTTTGACCTTAACCCTTACCAGAATCACGTCCACTATTAGAAGAAGATTCAGATTTAGAAAACATTAACTTACCCGAATTGTCATTTGCATGTTCTTCTTCCTTGATTCTCTTTCATAGGCTTTCAGTCTACCAACCACATCTTCGAACACGATTGTTTTCAAATCCCACACTTGTTCAAGTGATGCCACAATGTTAATAAAACGCGTTGGCATACTAGTAAGGAATTTCTTGACAAGTTTCATTCTTCAATTAGCTCCTCAAGTGTTGCAGCGTTCGAGGAAATTCCAGATAACTTAGAAACAAATTCATCTAGTGTCCCGGTATCTCGCATCTTCAAACCCTCAAATCCAGTCATTAAAGTTTGAAGTATCGCCTTTTTCACACGATCCGATCTGAGATTTCATAAAATATCTAATTTTAAATGATAAATATCTATTTTTGCGCCATTGTTTTTTAGATTATATCATAAAATCAAGCATTTTATTCTTTTTATTTTTGTATAATATGTTATAGTTCAAAAAATCGGTTTTTTTTTTAAACTAGATGTATTGTGCATATAACATGCGTAAAAGGTTGTGTATTTATTTAGTAAAGATAAATTTGCAAGTTTGGTAAATAGTGACTTAGTTTTTTTAGTTTTTATGTTTTTTTCAATATCACCCTTATACATTAAATAATATACGCTTTTAACCCTATAATTGTATTTTCCTCTAATAACTTTCATTCGTTAGCTTTTTATTATAACTAGGAATAACACCCGCGCGAGATGCGGCGCGGGTACATTATAAATATCGAATCAATTAGTCCAAACGTTATGCGATACGTTAACCATATGAAAATACGCGTTCCAACGTATCCAAGTGAACTCTATGTAACTTATATAAGCATTGCGATTGGATCAAAACGTAAAGTAAATCGAGTTTATAATGTACAATCATAACGTATTATATGTGACCCGACTCGTACATAGAAAACGTAACGGATATAAAAGAAAAAAACTAACACGTGTATGTGACCCAAATCGTACATTGGAAACATAACAGGTATAAAAGAAAAAATTGACACGTAAAATTAAAAGGGATTAATTAGAACTTTTGAAAAAAGAAAAAGATGAAACCTCAATTTGACTCCACTCGGTTCGAAACAAAATTCCGAAACATCCATAATATAAGCCCGAAAACATATTATATTGGGAAATTGGTTTTTAATAAACCAACCTTTGCCAAATTGGTAATTAATAATCCCACCTACAGACTTGGTGTCTAATAATCATACGTTTCATTATGTTGGTACTCAATAGACCTCCGTTAGTTTTTTTTAACTCAAGTTAGTTTTTAAGTTTTATTTATTACACAAACAGTCCCTGTAGTTATAATTTACTAGTTTTAAGTTTTATTTATTACACAAACAGTCCCTGTAGTTATAAAAAAATTCATAAAAATAAAAAAAAATCAAAAAAATTCAAAAAAAATCAAAAAAATTCAAAAAAAATCAAAAAAATTCAAAAAAATTCTAAAAAAAATCAAAAAAATTCTAAAAAAATCAAAAAAATCATAAAAATTCAAAAAAATCAAAAAAACTCTAAAAATCATACCGTTTCGACCCGGACCGTTTAGACCCGGACCGTTTCGACCCGTACCGTTTCGACCCGGACCGTTTAGACCCGGACCGTTTAGACCCGGACCGTTTTCGACCCGGACCGTTTTCGACCCGTACCGTTTAGACCCGGACCGTTTCGACCCGGACCGTTTAGAACGCGTACCGTTTAGACCCGGACCGTTTTCGACGCGTACCGTTTAGACCCGGACCGTTTCGACGCGTACCGTTTAGACGCGGACCGTTTAGACCCGGACCGTTTCGACGCGTACCGTTTCGACGCGTACCACCACCACCGCACCGCCACCACCACCACCACCACAGCACCGCCACCACCACCACCACCACCGCACCGCCGCCACCACCACCACAGCACCGCCACCACCACCACCACCACCGCACCGCCGCCACCACCACCACCACCACAGCACCGCCACCACCACCACCACCACAGCACCGCCACCACCACCACCGGACCGTTTCGAAAACGGTGGTGGTGGTGGCGGTGCTGTGGTGGTGGTGGTGGTGGCGGTGGTGGTGGTGGTGGTGGTGGTGGCGGTGCGGTGGTGGTGGTGGTGGTGGTGGTGCGGTGGTGGTGGTGGTGGTGCGGTGGTGGTGGTGGTGGTGGTGGTGCGGTGGCGGTGGTGGTGGCGGTGGTGGTGGTGGTGGTGGTGGTGGTGCGGTGGTGGTGGTGGTGCGGTGGTGGTGGTGGTGGCGGTGCGGTGGTGGTGGTGGTGGTATGATTTTTAGAGTTTTTTTGATTTTTTTTGATTTTTTTAGAATTTTTTCGAATTATTTTGATTTTTTTAGAATTTTTTTGATTTTTTTAGAATTTTTTTGAATTTTTTTGAATTTTTTTTATTTTTATGAATTTTTTTATAACTACAGGGACTGTTTGTGTAATAAATAAAACTTAAAACTAGTAAATTATAACTACAGGGACTGTTTGTGTAATAAATAAAACTTAAAAACTAACTTGAGTTAAAAAAAACTAACGGAGGTCTATTGAGTACCAACATAATGAAACGTAGGATTATTAGACACCAAGTCTGTAGGTGGGATTATTAATTACCAATTTGGCAAAGGTTGGTTTATTAAAAACCAATTTCCCTATTATATTTGACCTGACTCGTTTCCCAAAAAAACTTACGTTAAATTGTAGACTAACTCTAATTTATACCAAAACGTACATTAAAATATGCACGTAAAATGATTTTTTTTAAAGAAAATGTATTATATTTGAGCTAACTCATTTTCGAAAAAAGTTTACGTCAAAACGTAGAGCAAATCAAATTTATACCGTCACGTACATAAAAATATGCACGTAAATAATTTGTTTTTTTAAGTAAAGAAAGTATAGGGTAAACTTGAAACAAATTATTAGTAAAAAAACTTAATATATTAAAGACCTTCGTAAAACCGTTCCAAATAGCACCAATACCACACCACTGCCAACGACCACCAACATCAGAAAAGGTCGTAAAAACGTTGAACCACACACGTTCGTTGTGGCGTGTTAATGCGAAGAAATTAGACCGAAACGTAGAAACGTAGGAAAAAATAACTAAATCGATTTACGACCCGCATGTTGCTACGAATCTATCAAACATGAAAAATTGACGCGTTGCGACGGGCCTGTCAAACGGGAAAGCACAGACGAAAAAAATGTTGAACCCCACATGCACGTTGCGGCGTGTTAACTCACAAAATTTTAAAACGAAACGTAAAACGAAAAACGCGAAAGATGAAAATTATGGGGTTAGGAAGTTGAAAAAAAATGTTGGGGGTTAAATTGTAAAAGATGAAAAGTTTTGGGTTAAAGGTAAAAAAGTCAAAGGGGTTAAAATGTAAAACATAAAACCTTCAAGCTAAAAATGGAAAATGCCAAAAGTTTTTTGAAAAACTCACTATGCATAACTTACAACAAGAGTAAGCAACAATTGGTTGCTTATTTATAGGTTGGAAATAACTAAATACGTGGCTATATTTCATTTTTTTCTCAACAATCTGATATATTTTTAAGGGGCTGTTTGGTTGGCTCTGAATGAAACCATTCAGAGGTCCACATCTGATTCGGTCAGAGGTGAAGGTGTTTGGTTGTGCCTCTTAATGGCAAACCTCTTAATGATTCAGTGCTGAATCATTCAGTGATTAGAACATGCTGAATGAAAAAAAAAGACAATTGTTACCCTTTCCATTCTCTTCTACAAACCCTCACTTCTGTTTACGTTACAATCCCCAAATTCAATTCTAAACATATTCCTAAAATCATTACGTTACAATCCCCAAAACCGATCGCCTTCGCCACTTTCATCAAGAAATTGCAGAAATTCGGAGTCGACTCACCGGTAAATCAAGAAGGTTGCAGATTTTCCTCGACACCATCGTTGCCCTCCTCCACACCGGACCTCCACCGCATCCTCCCTCCATCTCCTCCACACCTCCGGCCACCTCCACACCTCCACGTCACTGTCCATTTCCGGTGAAACAGATCCAAATCGGGAACTGGGTATTGCAATTGTAGAGAGAGAATCATGAAGAAAAAACTGATCTTGTATGATGATAACAAGTGAAAGATGATGATTTGAGGTGTGGCTCTAGTGGTTTTGCTGGTTTCCGCCGGAGAAGGAGAAGGAGGGACCAAGTGTGTGGTTGAAGTGTGGATCGAGAGAGAGGGTGTTGAAGGATGATGTCTGTACATTTTTTTTTTTTTTTTGTCTGTGTTTGATTTGTGTGAGGATGGAATTGTGAGATGATAAGGTTTTGAGAGAATTTCATAATTTGATTTAATTGATGCTATTTTAATAGTTTTGTTTATAGGGGTAAAAATGTCATTTTACAAAGTTATTCAGATGTGTAACCAAACAGTATTTTACTGGTTCAGCTCTTACTGGTTCAGAGCCTCTTACCCATTCAGACCTCTTATTCATTCAGCACTTATTGGTTCAGATGTTGCCAAACAACCCCTAAGTTATAGTTTTACTCTTATACTATAAACAATATACGCATTTAATCCAAAAGTTTTAATTTTCTCTTATAACTCTCGTTTGTTATACTTTTTAAATTATTAAATACGCAGTTGCGTTTAATTTCTTTTAATCGACACTCTAAGATAAGTTTTACTGAAAACGGAGTTGTATTCGAACTAGCGACATGGTGATGAACCAAGCCACAACCGACTAAACAATTTTTGTTCTGGTATAAGTATCCGTTAAGTTTTTATGGTTTTGGATTGATGTAAAACACAACTTTGATTTCTGGGTTACATCATACAACTTTCGTGTAATAAAATTATTGTAAATAAACTTTTTTTTTGTAATTGTCGAAACCGAGCCTTACAAATTTTAAAACCCACTAAATACGCGGTTGCCTAAATATATTGTCGGGACATTCGGATATAAGTTTTGTTGAAATTGGACATGTATATGAAATAGAGGTATGATGATGAACCGAGTTGGTATCGACCAAACAACATCGGTACAAGTATCCGTGTTACCGGTTTGAGTATCATTAATGGTTTATATGATCTTCGATCGATATAAAATATGACTTTATTTTTTGAGTTACAACATAAAACTTATGTAATAAAACCATTGTAATATATTTTCTTTAGTTGTCAAAACGAAGGCTTACATACTCTAACATCCTCGCCTCAACACGTTACTTTCACCTACTAGATTACGTTAAAAGAACTCAATCTAAATAATCAAAAGGCCGTTTTTTCCTTTTCAAAAGACTCTTTAATGTTATGACTTAGGGGTTGTTTGGTAGCCTCTTAATGACCATTCAGATGCTACATCTTCATGGTTTAAAACCTCCGAATGAATAAGAGGTAACCTCAAGTCTGAATGGTTAAGAGATAACCTCTGAATGGTAAATCATCACATGTCACATTCTTTTACCTTCTCATTGGTAAAATTCTTAATTGTTCCATTAAGAGGTAGCCTCTTAATGACCATTCAGAGGCTACCAAACAGCCCCTTATATGATTTATCTCACTTGTACTTTGTGATTGGCATGGTTGTGACAGTCTGTTCAGTTGCAAATCGATGGTAAAATTAGCGAGTGATTTGCTCCATCGTTAAGGTTAGGTGATGTGGAATAAAGGTCATAGGGGCTTTAAGACGCCAAATACGCACCACATAGATAGGGGGCTTTAAAACCTCATACCCGTAACTAGCCCACAGTGGTTTAACATGGTTTAATTGAAGGATATCCCCCCACCCCCCACCCGAAAGAAATCTGATTGGCTGGATTAAAAGGTGGCCCCTACATTGTGATCTCTAAGGCCCGTTATCACCTTGACCGACCACAGGGAAACGCCCCTTTATGGTGCCCCCGGAGGTGCTACCAACACTATTAAGATTAGGTGTCGGAGACTAGGGGTGCAAACAAGCCAAGCTACTCGAGCTCGGCTCGAAAAAAACTCGAACGAACCGAGCTTAAACGAGCTCTAGCCCAAGCATAAAAACAAGCTCATTTAGTAAACGACCCCGAGCCCGAGCTTCGCTTATCGAGCTCGAGCCGGCTCGCGAGCCTAAACGAGCTTTCTGTTTACATAGTTTTTATTAATATATTAAACATAAATTTATATAATAATAATTACAATTTATATAAATATAAAAAAATAACTAAATTATATGTATAATAATAATTATAATTAATATAAATTAATTAATAAATACTAAATGAGTCGAGCCCGAGCCGAGCTCGAGCTTGAAAAATTACCTTCAAGCCGAGCTCGAGCTTTCATATGTTAAACGAACTCAAGCTCGAGCCTGATCAAGCTCGGGCTCGGCTCAGCTCATTTGCACCCCAAGCGGTGATGCTAATTGTGCACTAGGCAACAAGATCTTTTTTAAGTTTTTCTTTATTTACTAGGCAACAAGATCCCTTTTAAGTTTTTCTTTATTCACATTACCGTAAACTAGCTCCTGCAAAGATTATTTGTTTAGTACAACATGCATTTGTAATATTTATATAGGTGTTTTGATTATTTCTTAAGTATATTTGTAACTTGATAAAAAAAATATGCAAAAAAGTACCAACACTATTTGGTAGAGACACATGTCTTTTTAGAGGAGATATCCTTATTCAAACTTGAGCAAATAATGTTTAGCATATTGATATAAAGTATTTTCCAAGTTTTTTTTAAAGTATGAACTGATCAGATGTAGGTTATCTAACCTAGGCATAGGGATCGAACCAAGATCACCTTTTTTTCATCCCTATTTTCTTTTCCTAAATTTGTGGTTTAACTTGGGAGTTTGAGTTAACCAGGTGTCCTCTTTTTATGGTACTTAAAACAACCATTCACACCACTATAAATAATTGATTGTACACATGTAATCACCTTATTATGTATTATCAGAAATAAGTAACTTTGAAAGATCAATAATGGTACACATGGAAATGCTAAGGTCGTTTTGTACGGTAGATAACTAGATATCTTGGAGGTGAAGAGATATATCAATAGCGGATTCTGAAACTTTTCATCGTTAACTTGTCTTTGAATATGTTTGATGAGTCGGTGTCACCACAGTGTCGAATATGTATAAAACACATAAAAACAAGTATTCGATACTATAACACATTATTTCGAATTTGTAACATAAGTTACTCTTTTAAGATCGAATTTGTAACATCAGTTACTCTTTTAAGAGGAACCAGTAATAAGTTTTACACAGGGAACATGGCATCCTATCTTAGTTTTATCTAGTTAGTTATTTTGAAGGTTAACAAATCTTTTGGAAGTTTTATAAAAAGAATGGCGAGAGAAATGAAAATGTCGGTCATATAATTCAAATTTGGAAGGTGAATCCCAAGAACAGATCAAAATGAGAGATTTCACAAGAATTTAACCTGCAACTACCATATGTATATTCCCATTCCCAAACTC
This sequence comes from Helianthus tuberosus, assembly GCA_030545235.1. NCBI lineage: Eukaryota > Viridiplantae > Streptophyta > Magnoliopsida > Asterales > Asteraceae > Helianthus > Helianthus tuberosus. The sequence goes on from CM060403.1 coordinate 139,993,272, forward strand.
ACGTGATACTTAATCACCTTCACGTGCATGCCGACATAATAAGCAACAATTATTTTGCTTCACTTTTTATTTTCCGTTTGTCAAAATACAAATAATACTATTTATCAATAAAAAATTAAAACCAAATATATTCAGAAATATGTAAGGTGTGTTAGATTACTATTGTCAATTTTTCATACACCTTATGAATACATAGATCGACTACGGTAAAATCGGCTCTTCTAATCCTCCCAACTATAGGTAACGGTTCTATTTTAATATCCCTAGCCTGGGTAGGAATAATGTACATTAATTCAAAAGTGTGAGAAGTGTTTTAAATCATTAGATATTTGATCTAATGGTTGAGATCAATATGGACCAATTATAAATTGTGTTTTAATTATTTGGACTGATTTGAAAATTGTAGGGGGTGATAGTGTCTTTGTATATGTTTCAAGTTTGGTAACCTCTCCTAAATTCTAGCGATTCACTCCTGAAATCTAGCGATTCAATTTTAAACTTATTTTAAAATTCGGACATTCTAAAAAATCCAGAAATATGTAACTGCTACAAGAAATACATAACACTATACATCCATCATATAACACTATATAACATTATATAACACCATGTAACACCGTATAACACTATGTAACATCATATAACACTATGTAACACTATATAACACTATACATCTATCATAGATATGCTATCAGATAAATATAACACTATAACACTATATAACTCTAAAATAACACTATATAACACCATACATCCATCATATAACACTATATAACACCATATGACACTATGTAACACTATATAACACTATATTAAAAAATATAACACTATACAGTTCTAAACGAGATGACGCAAATTCTTAGATTAATTCTTAATTCGTATTCCTATAATTAAAATGGTGGCGGTTATGGAAGGTTATCAATTAATTAAATCAATAAGAAAATTACTTGTTTACCTTTTTGAATTAATTTAGATTGATGACACATGTCATCACCACAATATTTCTCACCCTTCTCACACTTTTAGATTAATGTACAGGAACCTCTGCCTCCCTAGCCTAACACAGTTGTTAAAATAGTTGTTACTTAATATCTCATTCATACTTCAAATATATTAGGCTTATTTGATATTTATCTGTATTGGGCCTGGGAGCCTGGTTGTTACTTGGGTTGTTATTGTGCATGGGTGTTATATGTGTAGGTTTTATAACTGAGGGACTTGGATGTTACATTGCATCTTTCAGGGTGCTTGTTGGAGAGTTGCAGGGGTTAGATTGTAACTTGTGTTTCTGGATGTATAAAAGGAAGAGAGAGAAGTGTTTGGGTCATTATTCCAGATATTTCTTAGGGTTCCATCCGTTTTGTCTCTTTGTATTCGTTCATTTGTCTTGTTGATCTCATTGTTGAGATCTTGGCTGCTTAGAGAGATCTTATGATCTCTATGTTTGTATTGGTGTATCGTTGGTTGATCATACAACAGATTATACTAATCTGTTGTATTTGATTTTTCTACATTACAGATCTCATAATCTTGAGATCTAGGGTTTGGTTTGGGTTTTTTATGGGTTGGTTAAGTAATAAAAGTTTTGTCACGTTTTTTTGTCAATATTTCTGTTGTTCATCTTGTTTGTGTTAAGATCCATACCATTTTACATGGTATCAAAGCTATAGAGCTCTTGATCTGTCTCCCACTTGTTGATTTCTGATATTTTTTGTTGTTTTTTTGTGTTTTGTTTAGGGTTTCTTGCCCTAAAAGTCTTGATCGGAAAGGTGTTGTTGTAGATATGGATCCTTGGGGTCTGTGCCGGTGAGATCTGTGAAGACAAATCCTAATCTATGGTTTGTGTGTTGCTTATTTGAAGATATGTGTTAGTCTCTGAAACCCTAGAAGGTTCAGGGGAAACTAACTAGAAGTATTGGTTGTGGCTTGATATAATCTGATCTTGTAGTTCTTGAAAACTATAGTTCTGATCTTTCTTGGAGTTATACGCACCCATTGTAAGATTGTTTTGTTTTGTTTTAGTTTTCTGTTGTTGGTTTACTTGATGTCGGGGTAGAAAGGACCGGTTTATCTGTGTATTTAGTTGTTGAGTATTGTTCTTGTTTTGTTGTTCAAGTCTTGTCTTTTTGTTGTTGTATTGTATCTGTTGGTTGATGTTTAGTGTTTGGCACCTGTGTTAAGCTTGTCCTGGCAGCTATAGAGTGACGAACCAAGAATCTGGCCTCTGACACAATTTGCTATTTGGTGATCTTATTAACTTGGTTATTGAATACTATTTCTGAGGAACTGTTTCTTGGTCAAGTGTTTTCTAAATTGGCTTTTGAGGTCTGGAATGATTTAAAAGAATCTTTTTATAAGGTTGATGGTTCTGTTATATATGATTTGTATAAAAAGATTAATTGTATTTCACAAAATGGTAGCACTGTTGCTGAATATTACAATAAATTGACAACTATGTGGAAGCAGTTTGATGCCATGTTGCACCTGCCTTCATGTTCTTGTCAAGCTGCTAACGATTACAATGATTTTTCTACACTAATAAAACTTATCCAATTTCTAATGGGTCTTGATGATATTTATCAGTCTGTTAGAATAAATATGTTGACAAGAGAACCATTTCCTTCAGTCAAAGTTGCATTTTCTATTGTTGCTAGAGAAGAATCACATAGGATGTCTAGTAATGGGTCTAAATATCAGAATGTGTCTTTTGTGTCTAAACCTAATCAGAATTTTGACTCCAGAAGGAAGATGTCTAGGGGTCCTAATCTGAATTTAAAGTGTACCCACTGTAATATGCTAGGTCATACTGTAGACAAGTGTTTTGAAATAGTTGGGTATCCTCCAGGGTTTAAAAGGAGAACTAATAATCCACCAGGTAAGGGTAATGTTGGTAATAAGTTTAATGTATCTATTGGATCGTCTGCTAGTACTAGTATGTCTTCTTCTGGTATACCTTTTACATCTGAGCAGATAGCTAAATTGTTGAATCTTGTTGGTGAAAAGAATGTGGTGGATTCTCAAAACACAAATATGGTAGGTGCGTCTGTTAATATTAGTAATTTTGTGAGTTGTTCTAGTTCTATGGATAGTAGATGTTTGGTAATAGTTATAATTGGATAGTAGATTCTGGAGCTAGTCAACATATGATAAATAATGATAAAGATATGTTTAATATTGTTGATGTGTTTGAGTTTGATCTTAAGGTTGGTCACCCTAATGGAGCTAATGTTAAGGTCACGAAAATTGGTTGTGTAAAACTGATGAATAACGTTGTTTTAAAAGATGTTTTCTATGTTCCATGATATAATGTGAATTTGTTGTCTGTCCATAGGTAAGCTAGGGATAATCAGATAAATGTTGTGTTTAATGAGGACAACTGTGTGTTACAGGATTTCAAATCAAAGAGAGTCCTGGTGATTGGTAATCAAGAAAATGGGTTGTATTTTGTGGGTAATAATGGTAATAATGTGAATGTTTGTTTTAATAGTTCTGTTAAGTCCAATTTGTGGCATAGTAGGTTAGGACACCCATCTGATTAAGTTTTAGCTGTGTTAAAAGAGAATGTTAGTGTGAAAAATATTGAACATGGGCCTTGTGAAGTGTGTCATAGGGCTAAACAAGTCAGAGTTCCTTTCCCACTAAGTGAACATTAAACAAAATCTATTGGTGACTTAATTCATCTAGACTTATGGGGTCCATATAAAATAACTAGCTATGAAGGACATAAGTATTTTCTCACAGTTGTGGATGACTATTCCAGAACTGTGTGGTGTTATTTGTTGACTAATAAAATTGAGGTTTTTGAAAATCTGTGTAGTTCTTATGAACTTCTTATCCAGTTTAAGGTAAAAATAAAAATGTTTAGAAGTGATAATGGGACAGAGTTTGTGAACAATCAAATGTCACGGTTTTGTAAAACTAAATGTATTTTACATTAAACGTCATGCTCCTATACACCATAACAGAATGGTGTTTTAAGAAAACGCCCTTTAAAGAAAACCACAAATGTAAAAAACGAAATGGATAAATATGTAAATTTTTAAAGTTTTAATAAAAATAAAAAGAATTGTAAAGAATAAAAAGAATTGTGAAAGAAAAAAAAGGAATACGTTTAAAAAAAACGAAAGTAAAGAATAAAAAGAATTGTGAAAAAAAAGGAATAAGTTAAAAAAAACGGAAAAAAAACTAACTAGCAAAATATAAAAAGATAAAAAGAATTGTGAAAAAGCCAAAAAAAAAAAAACTAGTAAAAATGAATAAATATTTAAGTTTTTAAGGTTTTAGTAAAAATAAGGGGAAATAGTCATTGTATAATTTATATTTAATAAAATCAATCAAAATGGGTAAATTTGGAATTTTATTATTTAAGGAAAGGGATATATGCAATTTTAATTTTAAATTGGGTAAATATGCAATTAAGAAGTTTTTTAAGGTGAATTATGCAATTAACCCTTTAAAAATGCGTAAGGTTTATATTAGATTATTATTGTCAAAATTTTATACATACCTTATGAATACATACATCAACTACGGTTACATCAGTTTCTTCTAGTTCTCCCAGCTATAGATAACGGTTCCGTTTGAATCTCCCTAACCTAACACAACCACATATTCTTGCGAATCGCTTTAGCCACATCATAAGGACCAATATGTAACTAACTCTTAAATTTAAGTATAGAATTGTAAAAGAACCGTATAAAACACTTGTAAACAATATTTGACGGCTATAATAGTATTTAGAAAGAGAGTAGGGCAAATGATTACATATCCGTTTTATTTAGGGGTTTTCTAATGGCACACCCCCTGACTATCTACACACTTTTTGAATTCAATACGCATCGTATAGGCCTATACGATGCGTATCAGCCCACATTTTTTTTGAATTTATTTTTTGTTGTGTTGTGTCGAATGCGAACCCGAGAAACGAAAGGGATTTCGAGCAGTTGGTTGATGATATGATAGATAAAGATCTTGACACGATTATTTCCATTTTCAAGTATTATTAAAACCATTCAAGTCCACCAGTCTACAATGTGGTTCCCAATTTGCGGAAAATAATCCCAGATTGTCTAAAGAAGCGCTTTTATCATGTGTCACGTGGTAAACAAATACCAAGGGTCTATATACAGATCTCTATTCGTTCATCTTTCCAAGCTTTTACACACGAATATGTGGTTCCCAATTTGCAGAACATAATCCCAGATTGTCTAAAGAAGCGCTTTTATCATGTGTCATATTAAATGTGTTATGGTGAGATTTTTCAAGTTTGCACAGTCAGAGAAAAGACCATCACCTTTGTCGGTATTGTCCTTTAAATTCGCATAAACATATATTCGTTTCATAACCTCCTCCTATAAATCAACCACAACTCACCCGATTCGTCTTCTATGATGATTCGAAACATTCATGATAAAAGCGCTTCTTTAGACAATCTGGGATTATGTTGCATTTTATGACACATGATACGGCACGCTTACCTTAATCACATCTTCCATGGAGTCACAGATCCGCAAATAGGGCCCACGGATCTTATGCCCATCCGAGACCGACCTCTGGATCACACATGATAAAAGCGCTTCTTTAGACAATCTGGGATTATGTTCCGTTTCTTCAAGATTTACGTCTGATGTCCAAGTTTAATCACATTTGACTTCATCTGCGGCAGTCCAACGACTATCTTGGTTCAATAATCCGACAATATGGCCCACGGATCTTATGCCCACCCGAGACCGACCTCTGGATCACACATGATAAAAGCGCTTCTTTAGACAATCTGGGATTATGTTTCGTTTCTTCAAGATTTACGTCTGATGTCCAAGTTTGATCACATTTGACTTCATCTGCGGCAGTCCAATGACTATCTTGGTTCAATAATCTGACAATAGGGCCCACGGATCTTATGCCCACCCGAGACCAACCTCTAGATCACACATGATAAAAGCGCTTCTTTAGACAATCTGGGATTATGTTCCGTTTCTTCAAGATTTACGTCTGATGTCCAAGTTTATCACCCTATGTGAGCATTGGAAGCCCGACAAACAGTCTTGCAATTACATCTTCAATCGAGACCGCATTATTAATTATAATGAAGCAATGAAGATTGAATGTGGAAAACCGCAACCGTTTTTTACTACAGAAACGGTGGCTATGGGAAATACAAACCTAACACGAACCACAATGGACTCAGACTCATACTACCCTTGCCGTTCCGTATTTTCTCCTTTTCTAATTCTCGAAGAATCTCGTAACTGCCGATATCTCATCCTTCTGTTGTTCAGTACTTCCAAGACGATTCAAGTGAGTCCTATGAAGCAAGTGTCTGTCTATTCAATTGAGAGGAATCATTGCATTACATCCCCGTTGAAAACAAATTGTGTCTTTCTGAACCAACAGAAATCCACAAATTTCCAACAATTAATAGGACATTGTTAAAAGGGAGAAATCTAATGGAACACCTGATTGAGATAAACTTCTTTGAGCTAACTGCCGATATCTCATCCTTCTATTGTTCAGTACTTCCGAGACGATTCAAGTGAGTCCTATGAAGCAAGTGTCTGTCTATTCAATTGAGAGAAATCATTGCATTACATCCCCGTTGAAAACAAATTATGTCCGTCTGAACCAACCGAAATCCACAAATTTCCAACAATTAACAAGACATTATTAAAAGGGAGAATCTATTGGAACACCTGATTGAGAGAAACTTCTTCGAGCTAACTGTCGATATCTCATCCTTCTGTTGTTTAGTACTTCCGAGACAATTCAAGTGAGTCCTATGAAGCAAGTGTCTGTCTACAAATTCCAACAAATTGTGGGTTAATAGATTCCGAAGCTGTTATTTCAGTTATTTCTATTGATTCAGTACTTCAAGGCATGCCTGTAACCTGTTTGATGTCCGAATAGAGATCCAAATTGTGAGGAAATATGACCGAATACATATCTGAACCAACCGAAATCCACAAATTCCAACAAATTGTGTCTAATGCAAGGATCTTCGAATGCGGTGTGTATGTTAAATACCGTTCACCACTTTTTTAGTTTCTTCTCTTGTTAACTGAGACATTTCATAGAGAACAAGTTCACAGCAGAATGAAATTTTATTGAAAACTTGTAATTTCTCCACTTACCGTGAAATCGAACAGTTTCTGTGTCGATCAGTTTCTCCGTCGTTAATTTCTCCACTCACCGTGAAATCGAACAATTTCTTCGTAGATTCCGTCCGGTTTCAAAGCCGGTTGGGGATTACGAGTGTTCTAGACTCGTTCAAGGCATGCTTGTTTGTGCAATTTACAAAAATAAGGATGCATTCGACGGTAAATGATTCAGCTGATGAAACCGAAGCTGTTATTTCTGTTGTTCAGTACTTCCGAGACGATTCAAGTGAGTCCTATGAAGCAAGTGTCTGTCTATTCAATTGAGAGGAATCATTGCATTACATCCCCGTTGAAAACAAGTGGTTGTAATGATGGAACCCTTGATTTGAAAAACATTTTTGAGAAATTTATAGTTCAATACGCATCGTATAGGTGTAACACCTCGTAAAATTACGTCCAATGATGTATTGACACGTGTAATAAACCCTAATGAAGTCAAACATTGAATTTAAGGGACTAATTTTTCGAAAAATTGAAAAAAATTGATTATGAAAGGTCTGGAAGTGTTAGCACACCTAAAATAAGTTTCTAAATAACCTCTCACGATATTTATATTCACAAATGAGCCACTTGACGATCGAGTGTAGCCGTTTGCGGAATTAATTGAAAGTTTGCGCAATGAAGGGTTAAAAGCGTCAACATGTTAATTCTTACCTCTGAGTGACCCTTTAATAAACCGGGAGCTTCATGATATTCTATTATACTCTCGAGAATGCCAATTATTGGCCGACTAAGGTTTTTATGCCTATAAGTAAAGTTACGCGCAACTTTGCACGTTAGAGGGACTAAAAGTGTCAATATGTTTAATTATACCTCTGAATGACCTTTTAGCAAACCCGAAGCATCATGATGTTTAATAATACTTTCAAGAATGCGTAATATGGATTAGATGAGACTTCAATGCTATTAAATGATGAGATGCGCAAGTTTGCGCAATAGAGGGACCTAAAGCGTCAACTTTTGAATCTACGCCTCCCGGTGACCATTTAAGTGAACGGGAGCGTAGTAATATTTAATTATATGCTTGGGAATGACCATTATGGTCCATGAAAGGCTTGGATATCATGAAACGACATTTCGCGTCACTTTGAGTGATTAAAGGACTAATTGTGTCAAACTACAAAAGTATGTCGATTCGTATGGTAACGGACCTTCCGGAATATGACCATGAGTTAAACATACCCTATTTATTCTTTATAAAGCTTAGATATAGGCTTAGAGGCGTTTCGTGCGCAAAAATAAACTTTAAGGTCATGCAGGGACTAAAAGTGTCAAAAAGTGCACAAGTTTGCATTTTCGCGCATATCTCACATTCTGAATATCTCCGGACACCCAAAAATTTATGTAAGCACTAAAATATTTTATTTTAGTGTTCGACATGATAAAATTTCATTCGTCGCGTAATTTGGATCGTTTTTCGCGTCCGGTCGTGTTTCGTCGTAATTAGACGAACAACATGACCGTACGGCCAAACGAACCGACATCCGGCATATTTTTGGGCATGTTTTGTGTCCCCTATGTTCAGGCATTATTTTAGAGCCTTAAAAATGGTGTAACGGCCCTCGAATGTGTCAGTTATGGCATTTAACATGTTCAGGGGCTGATCTGGTCAGTTTTGAAAGTCAATTATGTTTGAAAAACATAACAGGGACTGATATGGTCATTTCTAGAACTTGAATACACCTGATATAGCAGTCCAGGGACTAGTTATGTCATTTCTGCAAGAAAATGAGAATTTAAAAGCCAAAAATGAATGCAAGGACCGAACTTGGCAACTGCCAAAGTTGTTTCTGGTCTGGGCCAGCCACACGGGCCGCGTCGCCCACCAGGCCTGCCCACGCGGGCCGCCTAACATGTACATCAGCAGAAAACTTGTGTTAGTTGTTGGTTTTTGCTGAAACTAGGTTCTATACTCACATAACCGACTCTAGGGGCTGCCCACTGGTTTTAAAAGTGGTTTTACACCTGTCCTAATCTGGTTATAGCTCCCTGACACTTGTCGCGATCATACGAGGTCCCGAAAAGTATATAAGGAGGTGGGTTTTCACTTTCACCTCACACCTCCTTTCCTTTCTGCTTTGGCTCTCTGAATTCAAGGGGATCCTGATCATATTAGGAACCTCCTTCAGCCCATAGGACCTCTTGTAAGTGTCCCTTCGTGCTTAGTTAATATTATTTAGCGTTTATAGCCGAAAAGTCAAGCGTTTTCGATAAACGCTTTGACTTTTAAATGGTTGAGCCATTGTTCGCAACGAACATGGCTACGTGACCGTAATTAGGTAGGTGTTAAACCCTCAAAAGGGCACCTCCTAATTACCGCGTTTACTTAGTTAAATTGTCGGGTCAAATAAAAGTCAAACGGGTTAGTTTTAAATAAAATTCATAACTATTAATATAAAAGCCATAAAATCAGTTTTCTCACTTTAATAACTTGGTAAATATTAGTTGAACATGCCTAAGCATGATTCAACCCGACAATTCTAAGTATAGGCTCGGTTCGGAACCGAAAGTCGCAAAAGTTGACTTTTGCTTTGACTTTTAGTTCTGACCCCATTTAGCTTAGTTTAGATATGCCTTAGGATTCCTTTAGGACCATGTTATAGGTTAGTGTAACCCTCTGAGGTTATACAACTTGGATCCTTAGTTATCCTATTCATTGCATGTTTCCGTTAAATGCCTAAATGTTGACTATTATGCCCTTTTAACCTTAAAACGAAATTTTTGAAAATGTAAGAGGATAGAAACCTTCATTACTAATTTATAAACTTGTCCTTAAAATTTGACATCAGTTTGAGGTCTAGATTAGGAGTTATGCTCATTAGCGTAAATGAAAAGCTTTTTATTAATTAAACGACGTAATTAGCAAAAAGCAAATCTAAACCCAATGTTTGATACCAAAATTTTTACCTACTGATGTAAATTAATATTTTGGGATTTTTGAGGATTTTTATTTATTTTTAGGCTGAGCATAACATAGGGTTCTAGCCTTGATTCGGTAATTGCCGGTTTTGCCCTTTTGGCCATAAAATGAGTTTTACATAACATTTTGATACCAAACTTTTTGCTACTAATTTATATGATAAATAAAACATTTTAAGCTTTCTGGAATGATAAAAATATCAGCTTTTCTTATAAAACCCGGAAATCGCTTAAAATCGCCTTTTTACGCGTTTTTAACGCCTAGTATAAGTTAAAACTATTTTTAACATATAAGGTTTGATACCTACTGATGTTTTAAGTAAATTTTCATAATTAAACAGTAGGCAAAATTTTTAAACCCTTAATTTTAATTTTGACCTTTAAAGCTTAAGTGAAATTACCAAAATGCCCCTTCGGTGCATAGTTTGGTTATAATTAATAAATTTCACATATATGTAATACCCTACTTATATAACTTATTAAATTGAATATTTTACAGATTATATCAGGCCAGGACCTCAGATTATTATTTAACCTCTCCTATAACCTTTAAATGACCAAAATACCCCTACGGGGCATAAATTGGTTTTAAATTCGTTTTGGGCATAATGGAAGGTATCCTACTGATATCACAACATATTAAAGGCATATTAACTTAGGAAACCTGTTCATGACTCATGTGGTTACCCGTTACGCACTTTTCGCTTTCGGGTCGGCTTATGTAACTAGTTTGCATAAATTAGCCGAAACGGGTCGAACCTTATCATTTCTATCTCAAAATCCAGAATGTGTTTAGTTTACCCATACTAAACAAGTATACAAGCTTGTCGGGTCTAAACCACATTCTAATCCGGTCTTCGCATAATCATGCGTTTTGAACCGTATCTTCTTTTTAAAACTAACCGGTCTAAGTTTAGGCTTAATTAAAAACCCGTTAGGAATCTAATAGGTTATTAAAAACCTTCGTTCCAGATTTAGGAGCCCAATAAAAGCTATCTGTACTTGCTGATTTGATATACGGCTGGGATTGAATTTATATTTAGCTCTGGTAAATACTTTTAACTTATTTTCCCTATACGGGCTTGGGGTACGGTATATAAAATACCGCTTGGTCGGGCATTGAATTTTAATTGTATGAAGGTTAAATTATTGAAATGTCCCGTTTAAATTGTTTTGTTTGCTTAAAACCTTTGGGGGGTTAATGACCATGTCCCGGATATCCTTGGCATCATTTTAAGAAATGGCCACGACCTAAGCACGGGCTGTAGGCGTACACCCGACAGTGCATATATAAATAATAAGGTATAACCGCCGGTTTCGGGAATAACCCGTCGCGGGACTATATCATGTGGTGTGTCTATTAATCTTTAACTCGGTGTCAATCCGGTCTACTGAACGTATAAGAAACATGTAATTCTTTTACAAGTTTATATATAAATAAATATCCCAAGTTATAAAATGTTTTGTGCCTTGTGCATTCAAATCAATTTTCTTAAACGTTTTCAAAATGAGTCAGTTAAATTGTATTTACCAGTGTAAACTGACGTATTTTCCCAAAAAGGCTAAGTGCAGGTACTAATCGGAATAGGCTGGCCTCTCCTAGCATCAAATAAAAGTCTCGCAAGCTTAGATGCCTTAAAGTCTGTTGAACAAAGTTTCTTTTTATCTTTTGATCCGCCTGTGGATCCTTTTACAACCGTATTTGTAATACTTGATATTACTCTTTATCGGATTGTAATATATTTATCTTTTGCTTCCGCTGTGCATTTAAATTGTGTTGTTTGACTATGATGATATCAATCACGTCACGATACTCCCCACCGGGCCCACCGGTAATACGTGGAAATATCGGGGTGTGACAGGTTGGTATCAGAGCCAACATTGAGTGAATTAAACACTAGCCTTTTGTGTTTAATCTCAATGACACAGTAGCACATTCCTTGACCTTCTGAGTCTAGACTTAACATAGGAATGCTCTCGTCTCTATTCGGAGAATTATTGCTTTCAATTCTATATACTTTTAATATGTCGCCAAGCAAAGAAGCCGTAATGGAAATTCTCCCCATCCGAAGCCTAGGAATGCGGAGCTTTGTACTGTGACTAGGATAAACGTGCAACCAAGGAGAAAACATTCAAAATGGAGAAGAAACTCCTTTTGCTGAAGTTCGTTTCCTTAGTAAGTCCTTATAATGGCATACTTATCTTTCAGTCCCTTCGTGGACAACATTATTTCTTTCAAGTCCTGTTTAGGGCAATTCTGTACCTCCTTTGGAATCATTGGAATGTTTTATCTAAATTTTATTTATATCATTATATATGAACATAATAATAACATTCCTTTTATTAGATCTACCATTATAATAAAATGGCAAAATCTAAAAAGGACAAGACCTAGCCCATGTGTCGTTTTAAGACAGGGCCAAGATGGTAGTTCCTCAACTAGATTCAGATCCTTATTAACATCTCAATTTAGGATTGCTCTGCGTTAAATATTAAAAGAATCTTAAAGGGATAACCTAGCCTATATGTCATTTCAGACAAGGCCAAGATGGTAAAACCTATTCAAAAGATTCAAATCCTTGTTAACACCTGTAAACATGTTAACATTCCTGGCAAATGTGATTCAATCACATAAATCATCCTTATACTGGATTCTCCCAAAATCCTTTCTTATTTGGTGAATTAAGCATCCATTAGGGATGTAATGCTTACGGGCCGTATTCATTGTCATATAAGACAAAAGACAGTCGTAGCCTACAACTCCCTGTCAAGAAAAGGCATGAACAATGTTCAAGCCTAAATACCTTGATTCTACAAAATCATGGTTTATAATTTAAAGTTGCCCTTGTGACTTGGCCTTTTGTGCCATAGTTATATTTTAATTATGTTTAGGATAATTATAATGAAAATCCTGAATAAAATATATGAAATAAATCAAAATATCATTCCTTTTCTGCCAGTATACATATTAAAAAGAATCTTAAAAGGTATAACCTAGCTTAAATGTCATTAAAGACCTAGCTATGATGGTAGAACCTGTTTAAAAAGAGATTCAGATCCTTGTTAAACATCTGAAAACAGGTTAACACTCCCGACAACAGTGATGCGATAAAATCACACTTGTCATCTTCATATTAGGAATTTCCAAACCCCTTATTTAGCGTAAATGATCAAGAGAAATCATGGCTAATAAACGTCGAACATGATGAACACATCAAAACATCCATTGGGATGAATACCTTCGGGCAAAGATGTATACATGAAAAAGATAGGTTTATTTCATAACTTCTTGTCAAGACAATGAACTATGAAATTTTCCGATCCAAATGAATCATCAATTATGTTTTAAAATTTCCCTAGTGACAAGGCATCTATGCCATCAAAAAGTCCTTTGGAACAAGCCCTTGTGCTATATATAAAATGTCAGTACGACATTGACAGTCGTGACTATGTCCCCTGTCTAATAAATATGAAGGATTATATTCCGTTTAAACGCCAAAGATGGTTTATTTAAAAACCTAGGCAAAACATAATCAAATAAATCAAATACTATCTATTGGCCTATATGTTTTATTTGCACCATGGCTATTTAATCATCAAATTCGACAATTCACTATATAATTAAACAAATTATTACTACTTGGTTTGTAGCCTTCAAAGCTTCACCATGGCTGACTCATCTGAAGCTCACAATCATCCAGTTGATCAGAATGATAATGCAAGACTGAACTTAACGGGCACCGAGTTACAGGCTATGTTGGATACAGCCGTAAACAAAGCCGTGGACCGTATATTAAAGGATCATAAGCGAAAGTGCGATAAACCCCAAATAAAGGGTACAAAAAGGGTAAGACCGGTTCAGACTATAACCAGTCCAAGCCAAAGGAGGCAAAACCCAAATGTAAAACCTGCGGGAAGAAGCACTTCGGAAAATGTTTCTATGAACAGGCCAGGGGATGTGTCATCTGTAAAGAGATGGATTACAAAACCCATGAATGCAAGGACTTGAAGGACGCCACATGCTATGGTTGTGGCGAGAAGGGATACATAAAGACCCGCTGCCCAAAGAAGGCAACTAAAGGGAAATGCACTTTGGAGTCACAAGCTAGGCCTTGTGGGATTTGTAATAAGGAAGGGCACAAGACCTTGGAGTGCCAAGACATAAAGGACGCAACCTGCTATGGTTGCAATGAAATAGGACACATCAAGACAAATTTCCCAAATAAAACCAAGAAGCCTGGGGAGGCTAAGAAGACCAAAGCTGGGGGCTCTCAAATGAGTGCTCAAGAGGCCGTTCAAGATAATAATGTCACAACAGGTACTTTCTTTATCAATAACGCTCATGCTAGAGTATTATTTGATTCAGGTTCAGATAAGTCTCTCGTAGACAATAGATTTTGTAAATCATTAAATCTGCCTGTTAAAACTCTAAGCGTTAAGTATAAAGTAGAATTGGCCGATAGTACCTCAGAGACTGCTTCAGTAATATTAGATGGATGTTTTATATCCATTAGAAATCATTCTTTTCCGCTGTCCTTGCTTCCATTAAAATAAGAGGGACTCAATATAGTGATAGGAATGAATTGGTCGTCTTAAAAATCAAGCCCATATTGTGTGTGATAAGAAGCAAGTAGTTATCAAGACTCCTTATGGTGAGCCTTTGACAATTCAAGGAGACACTAGGTATGGATTGCCTAAGCACTTGTTGAATATGGTATTTAACACCAAATATTCGAGTGTGGAAAACTCAGAAGAGACAAACAACAGTCGCGATACTGAAGATGCGACAAATGTTAATGGTGCATCCAATGTGAACCTCAATGTTAATAGAGTTAATCTCCAAAACCGTAATTAACGCAGCTATTAGAAAGGCTATGACAAAAGTCATGAAAAGGTTCAAGAAGCAAGATGCTGCTCGCTCTAAAACACATGTCGCTGCTCATGAGAAGAGCTTTATTCATACTTCAAATGCGAAGAATAACCCAAACAAAATCATATGTGGCAAGGAGCCCATTCTTTTAGGATGTACTTAAAAGTACTTCGTCTCTTGGAAGTCAAGAGACTTCAATAGTAAAAAGGGGCCATCGATTGCAGGAAATTGTTGAAGTAGAAACCATTAGGTGTATCAGCGGTTATGCTGGAACGGACACGATGAGGTATGCGTCACAGTCATTCGATGGCAATACCCTTGATTAGTGAGGACATTAATGAAGTCCACAAGAAAGACCCTCTTATACATTATGGGATGGACCAAGTTTTAAAGACCTTATTAGAAGGACCTATTATCCGCTTCACGAAATGGAAAAAGATGGAATAAGAATTTTCTAACTCTCGCCATAAAAGTTCTAGACTGTCGACAATATGTTACAAATTTTAATTCATTGGCTGAGATAGTGCCCTATTCAGTTTACCCAAAATCTAAGCTTAATGCAATAATTATTGGTGGTTAGCAACGGCAATAAGAGGGCACATTAAAGTTTCAAAGCCTGCTCATTATAAATCCATTATGGATCTACCTCAGCTACTCACGTTATATAGATTAAGAAATAGCCAGTCAAAGCTAGGATTGCCCTAAAATTTGTCAAAGAGTTTTACAGCTAAGTTTAAAAGGATTAAGAATGGAGGCGCTTAACCCTCCTGATGGATGACTAGAGGCGGTTCACATTAATAATGACACCAGATAAATCCCTTATTATGATTTTATTGCTAAGAGTTACGTTTGGGTTCAGGTGCTGCTAAGTCTCTCATAAGATCATAAGCTTAGCAAACTTTTAGAAATTTTCCCGTAAGAACCCCAGATATTAAGTGTGAGGTAAAACTTACAGGTGAAATCATAAGAACCATTTCTTCTGTTCCTGTCAGAAACCTTTGGTCGTAGAATTCTAGAAGCATCCTCTCTCTAGGTATAGTACGTCAGCATATGTAATTGATATCTCTTGATCCCTATCGATTGCGAATACCAGATGGTATGACAAAAGCACCACATGAGGATTGATGTATCTTAATAAGTTCCATAGATTGCTTCCATGCCTGATCAGTATGGAGGTTTAATGCATGGAACCGCAAGGATATTCCAATGGTCATATGGTACTAAAGTCAGCTAATGGTATTCAAAGAAGATATCCAGAATGGAATTGTCCAAGTAAATGTCCCCGATTAAGGAATTCGGGGACTCGTAACATAAATGTGTCACTTATCTGACACAGACTATGATAGATGAACTGGAGCCTGAGATTTGGAAAATCTCTGTAACCTCCTTGTATCTTGATTATCTTCTCTTAAGATTACCCTGTTTACCTCCTGAGAGGCCAGTAGAGTTAAGATTTATATCCCATTTAGGGCTGTATTATTATGAAATCTCCAAAACGGCTAGTACCATCATTAGAGGAATCGAAACCCTGATTAAGTAAGTTTTAAAATAGAGGATTCATATAGCCTAACTCAATATTCTGAGAATTCGGTATAGTTAATTAAGAAAGATGGTTCATTTTGCTTATCCATTAATTACCGCAACCCTAATTAGGCAACAATTAAGAATTGCCATCAGCTGCCCAGGATCGTCGATTTGTTCGACTAACGGAAAGAATTAGCTATTCCTTAATATTAGTTTTAAGCAGTGGTTGGAATAACCATCTCACCTTAAAAATAAACTTTTTGTAATAGTTGTTATATAAGTAGCAAGGTTGCTCCTTTGGAGACCTTGTATGGATGAAATATCAAAACATCCGTTTGATGGACGAGACTTTAGTAAGTCCAATTATTAGGATCTGAAAGTTGCCTTGGAAACAATGAATAAGATCATACAAATCCATAATCATCTGAAAGTTTCCAGCAATTGGCAGAAAATCAAGGACTAATGGAAGCCGCGAACCTCCTAAGTTCTTGTTAAGGAATAAGGTTCAACAAAAGATATCACCCTGGAAAGGTGCGCCAATTTGTTAATTATCAGGCTAGTTAAGCTCTGAATATATAGGATCATTCGAGGGAATCGAATGTATCAAGATCAAATAGCTTATAAGCTAAAACCTATTAAGGAGCTTGGCGGAGCTCGCAATGTATTACACACTAATGATTTAAGGATGTGTTTCACCAATAAGTCGAGAAGCATTATCACATAATGATATGCAGATTTATGATATGATGAGAAACCTGTATCGATCAAGGATCGATAGATTAAGAAGCTCCAAAAAGGATACATGTACCTATTATAGAGGTCAACTTGGGAGCTCGGAGAGGCTCCAGATATGCTATAGAAGTTAAGTCCATTATGCGACGAAAGGTACTTCCAGCATTTTAGCAAATCTCGAGGTCGAGAATTCTTTTAAGGGGGTGAGGATGTAACACCTCGTAAAATCACGTCCAATGATGTATTGACACGTGTAATAAACCCTAATGAAGTCAAACATTGAATTTAAGGGACTAATTTTTTGAAAAATCGAAAAAATTTGATTATGAAAGGTCTGGAAGTGTTAGCATACCTAAAATAAGTTTCTAAATAACCTCTCACGATATTTATATTCACAAATGAGCCACTTGACGATCGAGTGTAGCCGTTTGCGGAATTAATTGAAAGTTTGCGCAATGAAAGGTTAAAAGCGTCAACATGTTAATTCTTACCTCTGAGTTACCCTTTAACAAACCAGGAGCTTCATGATATTCTATTATACTCTCGGGAATGCCAATTATTGGCCGACTAAGGTTTTTATGCCTATAAGTAAAGTTACGCGCAACTTTGCAAGTTAGAGGGACTAAAAGTGTCAATATGTTTAATTATACCTCTGAATGACCTTTTAGCAAACCCGAAGCATCATGATGTTTAATAATACTTTCAAGAATTCCTAATATGGATTAGATGAGGCTTCAATGCTATTAAATGATGAGATGCGCATGTTTGCGCAATAGAGGGACCTAAAGCGTCAACTTTTGAATCTACACCTCTCGGTGACCATTTAAGCGAACGGGAGCATAGTAATATTTAATTATATGCTTGGTAATGACCATTATGGGCCATGGAAGGCTTGGATATCATTAAAAGACATTTCGCGCCACTTTGAGTGATTAAAGGACTAATTGTGTCAAACTGCAAAAGTGTGTCGATTCGTATGGTAACGGACCTTCCAGAATATGACCATGAATTAAACATACCCTATTTATTCTTTATAAAGCATAGATATAGGCTTAGAGGTGTTTCGTGCGCAAAAATAAACTTTAAGGTCATGCAGGGACTAAAAGTGTCAAAAAGTGCACAAGTTTGCATTTTCGCGCATATCTCACATTCTGAATATCTCCGGACACCCAAAAATTTATGTAAGCACTAAAATATTTTATTTTATTGTTCGGCATGATAAAATTTCATTCATCGCGTATTTTGGATCGTTTATCGCGTCTGGTCGTGTTTCGTCGTAATTAGACGAACAACGTGACCGTACGGCCAAACGAACCGAGATCCGGCATATTTTTGGGCATGTTTTGTGTCCCCTATGTTAAGGAATTATTTTAGAGCCTTAAAAATGGTGTAACGGCCCTCGAATGTGTCAGTTATGGCATTTAACATGTTCAGGGGCTGATCTGGTCAGTTTTGAAAGTCAATTATGTATGAAAAACTTAACAGGGACTGATATGGTCATTTCTGGAACTTGAATACACCTGATATAGCAGCCCAGGGACCAGTTATGTCATTTCTGCAAGAAAATGAGAATTTAAAAGCCAAAAATGAATGCAGGGACCGGACTTGGCACTTGCCAAAGTTGTTTCTGGTGTGGGCCAGCCACACGGGCCGCGTAGCCCACCAGGCCAGCCCACGCGGGCCGCCTAACATGTACAGCATCAGAAAACTTGTGTTAGTTGCTGGTTTTTGCTGAAACTAGGTTCTATACTCACATAACCGACTCTAGGGGCTGCCCACTGGTTTTAAAAGTGGTTTTACACCTGTCCTAATCTGGTTATAGCTCCCCGACACTTGTCGCGATCCTACGAGGTCCCGAAAAGTATATAAGGAGGTGGGTTTTCACTTTCACCTCACACCTCCTTTCCTTTCTGCTTTGGCTCTCTGAATTCAAGGGGATCCTGATCATATTAGGAACCTCCTTCAGCCCATAGGACCTCTTGTAAGTGTCACTTCGTGCATAGTTAATATTATTTAGCGTTTATAGCCGAAAAGTCAAGCGTTTTCGATAAACGCTTTGACTTTTAAACGGTTGAGCCATTGTTCGCAACGAACATGGCTACGTGACCATAATTAGGTAGGTGTTAAACCCTCAAAAGGGCACCTCCTAATTACCATGTTTACTTAGTTAAATTGTCGGGTCAAATAAAAGTCAAACGGGTTAGTTTTAAATAAAATTCATAACTATTAATATAAATGCCATAAAATCAGTTTTCTCACTTTAATAACTTGGTAAATATTATTTGAACATGCCTAAGCATGATTCAACCCGACAATTCTAAGTATAGGCTCGGTTCGGAACCGAAAGTCGCAAAAGTTGACTTTTGCTTTGACTTTCAGTTCTGACCCGATTTAGCTTAGTTTAGATATGCCTTAGGATTCCTTTAGGACCATGTTATAGGTTAGTGTAACCCTCTTAGGTTATACAACTTGGATCCTTAGTTATCCTATTCATTGCATGTTTCCGTTAAATGCCTAAATGTTAACTATTATGCCATTTTAACCTTAAAATGAAATTTTTGAAAATGTGAGAGGATAGAAACCTTCATTACTGATTTATAAACTTGTCCTTAAAATTTGACATCAGTTTGAGGTCTAGATTAGGAGTTATGCTCATTAGCGTAAATGAAAAGCTTTTTATTAATTAAACGGCGTAATTAGCAAAAAGCCTATCTAAACCCAATGTTTGATACCAAAATTTTTACCTACTAATGTAAAATAATATTTTGGGATTTTTGAAGATTTTTATTTATTTTTAGGTTGAGCATAACATAGGGTTCTAGCCTTGATTCGGTAATTGCCGGTTTTGCCCTTTTGGCCATAAAATGAGTTTTACATAACATTTTGATACCAAACTTTTTGCTACTGATTTTATATGATAAATAAAACATTTTAAGCTCTCTGGAATGATAAAAATATCAGCTTTTCTTATAAAACCCGGAAATCGCTTAAAATCGCCTTTTTACGCGTTTTTAACGCATAGTATAAGTTAAAACTATTTTTAACATATAAGGTTTGATACCTACTGATGTTTTAAGTAAATTTTCATAATTAAAAAGTAGGCAAAATTTTTAAACTCAGAATTCTAATTTTGACTTTTAAAGCTTAAGTGAAATTACCAAAATGCCCCTTCGGTGCATAGTTTGGTTATAATTAATAAATTTCACATATATGTAATACCCTACTGATATAACTTATTAAATTGAGTATTTTACGGATTATATCAGGCCAGGACCTCAGATTATTATTTAACCTCTCTTATAACCTTTAAAATGACCAAAATACCCCTACGGGGCATAAATTGGTTTTAAATTCGTTTTGGGCATAATGGAAGGTATCCTACAGATATCACAACATATTAAAGGCATATTAACTTAGGAAACCTGTTCATGACTCATGTGGTTACCCGTTACGCACTTTTCGCGTTCGGATCGGCTTATGTAACTAGTTTGCATAAATTAGCCGAAACGGGTCAAACCTTATCATTTCTATCTCAAAATCCAGAATGTGTTTAGTTTACCCATACTAAACAAGTATACAAGCTTGTTGGGTCTAAACCACATTCTAATCCGGTCGTCACATAATCATGCGTTTTGAACCGTATCTTCTTTTTAAAACTAATCGGTCTAAGTTTAGTCTTAATTAAAGATCCGTTAGGAATCTAATAGGTTATTAAAAACCTTCGTTCCAGATTTAGGAGCCCAGTGAAAGCTATCTGTACTTGCTGATTTGATATACGGCTGGGATTGAATTTATATTTAGCTCTGGTAAATACTTTTAACTTATTTTCCCTATACGGGCTTGGGGTACGGTATATAAAATACCGCTTGGTCAGGCATTGAATTTTTTATTGTATGAAGGTTAAATTATTGAAATGTCCCGTTTAAATTGTTTTGTTTGCTTAAAACCTTTGGGGGTTAATGACCATGTCCCGGATATCCTTGGCATCATTTTAAGAAATGGCCACGACCTAAGCACGGGGTGTAGGCGTACACCCGACAGTGCATATAAATAATAAGGTATAACCGCCGGTTTCGGGAATAACCCGCCGTGGGACTATATCATGTGGTGTGTCTATTAATCTTTAACCCGGTGTCAATCCGGGCTACTGAACGTATAAGAAACATGTAATTCTTTTACAAGTTTATATATAAATAATTATTCCAAGTTATAAAATGTTTTGTGCCTTGTACATTCAAATCAATTTTCTTAAACGTTTTCAAAATGAGTCAGTTAAATTGTATTTACCAGTGTAAACTGACGTATTTTCCCAAAAAGGCTAAGTGCAGGTACTAATTGGAATAGGCTGGCCTCTCCTAGCATCAAATAAAAGTCTCGAAAGCTTAGATGCCTTAAAGTCTGTTGAACAAAGTTTCTTTTTATCTTTTGATCCGCCAGTGGATCCTTTAAAAACCGTCTTTGTAATACTTGATATTACTCTTTATCGGATTGTTATATATTTATCTTTTGCTTCCGCTGTGCATTTAAATTGTGTTGTTTGACTATGATGATATCAATTACGTCACGATACTCCCCACCGGGCCCACCGGTAATACGTGGAAATATCGGGGTGTGACAATAGGCGTATACGATGCGTATTGAACGATGAATTTACAGAAATACCCCAGTTTTTCTAATAAATTCAGGGGTATTTTTGAGAAAATTCAAAGTTTAATACGCATCGTATAGGCCTATACGATGCGTATTAAGCTGATATACGATACGACATAGGCCTATACGATCATATTGGGCATTATTTCAAATTTAGTTTTATCGTGTTTCCCTCAGTTCGACGCGTATATGTCTCGTTTTTTGCTGAACTTTCGCATATTTTGTCGTTTTATGACATATACCTTCAACATAAGTCGTTTCGGTGTCGTTCGGTTGCGTGCGAATATCGTATTCAGTGATTACGTACAGTTTTGTTTGAAATACACTTGGACTCCATAGTGCCTTGTTATATGTATATGTGTGTGTAAATATCGTTTGTCGCGTACTTTGACGTATTTTTGCGTATTTTGACGTATTCTAACATATTGTTGCGTATTTAATAGTATTTTTGAAATATTTGAGCGTATTCTAACGTATTTTAGCTTATTTTAACCTATTTTAGGGTATTTTTACGTATTTTAACGTATTGTAACGTAAGTTAGCATATTTTAACGTATTTTAGGGTATTTTAACGTATTTTAGGGTATTTTAACGTATTTTAGGGTATTTTAACGTATTTTAGGGTATTTTAGCGTATTGTAACGTAATTTTAGCGTATTTTAACGTATTTTAGTTGGTTTCAAATATACCCAAAGTATTTTAGTTGGTTTCGAATATACCCAACGCTCCACAGTTGTCAAATTCGTTGCGTGCATTCATATTGTTTTAGAAAACAACAAATAATGAACGGATTGTTGGACTTCTTGTTCCTAATGTACGCCTCAATTCATCTTTTTTACTATTTTCTTCGATTTCAACAAATCTTTTCAATAATCAGTACGCAACAAAGAGACCGCCTTGTTAATTTCAGAGTATTTTAGCTTATGTTGATGGATAACGCAAACAAGTTCTCCACAGTTTGTTATTCAAATCTCTATTTGGTCATCTTTCCAAACTGCAACACACGATAAGTTTAAACTTTATAGTGTGTGATTTGACCAGGAACTGATTGGATGTGATTTATACTTTTTATAAGCTGTGTGTCACATCCATCCTGTTATAGCAAAGAATGCATACACAAATAGTTCTAGTGGACGAAGCAAAGATACCATTCTAAACCCTAGCTGGAAACAAACCAACAAAATCCGAATACTGAAAAACATCAGCAACCATTTTTCCTTTCCCTAACATAATAAAAGCGCTTATTTTGCTAGTGGGTTTTATAAGTCAAAGTTAACTTTCAGATTCAGATTCAGGAAGACATATTGGGTTCTGTACCCATCCCTGCATTGATAGCTTTCGTTTTATTAACTACCAAAAGAATGCATACACAAATAGTACCAGGACCACTGGAATAGACACATGTCACATAGTTTGTCATAGGGATGAGCATGTGGTACCAGATACCGATCCCGTACCGATACCATACTGGTACCGACCCGTAACGATACCATACCGCTTGTATTCGGTATCGGTATTACGTTTTACCATTATTTCGGGATCGGGATAATCGGGATTGGTATCGGTATTTTTCGGTAATATCGACTTAATACCGATTTCCCACCAGCTATTTCCCACCCCATAATTCATGTAGGCATGTAGGGTGGTGAACTGTAATTATTCTCACATCCCTTGCCTACCGAATAAAATTCCATCCTCAAAAACATAACATGACCGATCCCAATTCCTCTTCCCCTAGGTTGAAGAGTCTTAACCAGTTGCTTGTTGTTGCCCTCCATTGATCCATCTGAAGTTTTGTAAAAAAAGAAAATTAAGGTGGTGCTTTGCTTGTTGCTGCGCTCCATCACTTCAGAAGTTCAGATTCTGAAATTTCTTGCTCCATCGCTCCATCAAGGTACTCTTATCTCATTTGATTAGTAGCCAAACTAATCCAAATTCTACAAAGCACTTCCATATTGTAATTTAAAAGGTTGGGATTGAGGGTTTAAAAGTGTTTTATAAAATTAGGGTTTAAATGGATAATATTTGATAAGGTTTTATCTTTGTCATCAATGAAAAGAATAGGGTTTCTGTGAAGTTTGACTAGAAGTCTTTTTGACAAGATTAAATTTTAAATAGTTATTTTGATTTTTGTGTCTATCAGTTCTTGTACAAAATGATGATTTACACTTATGAAATTGCAGTAGTTAGTACGTAAATGAAAATAGAAATTAAACCTACAATAGTAAAAAGTAGATCCATAGTAATAACTTGGATTAATGTGTCACGATAGAAATAAAACTTCTGCTGTGTTTTTCTTCAGCTGAGTCTCATAGCAAGAATCCAAATGGCATCTTTGAATGGACCACCTTCTAGTCAAGTAAGTATGCTTATTGGTTTTTCAAGTTATGTTAGTAACTTGGTAAGTTTGTTTAGTATAAAGCTTACCTTTTTGTGTGGATTATATATGGGTTGGAGGAAGATGAAACGCTTGTTGATGAAACCCCTCATGACCATTTCCAACTTGATGATGATTCGGAATCGGTTAAGGAAACATGTAATGACAAAGTGGAATCAAGTCGTAAGAGAAAACAACCAACAAAGAAAAAAACCCCAAAAGAAAGCTAAAAAGGAGTCAAAAGTGAGTGATGGCTGATGTTATTTCTTACACAGTAAGGACGAGCATGACTAACTTTTTTGGCAAATCTTGGTATCCAAAGTGGGAGACAGAGCTGGTTGATGATTTTGGTGGCAATTTAACAATTTAAGAATTCGGTATTTTTCGGTATCATACCGGAAAACCGGTACCAATACCATACCGCTTGTATTCGGTACGGTATTCGGGATCAACTTTTGAGGAAAATCAGGATCGGTATCGGTTCGGTACCGTGTTCATCCCTAGTTTGTCATGACAAAAAAATATAGATGTAGGAATATGACTAGATGTTACATGTTATCGACGAACTGCTCGAAATCTATTTCGTTTCTCATGTTAGGGAGAATGTTCTCAAAATTGAAGGAAAAGGAAAAATGGCTGCTGAAAAGAGTAACTAGCAGAAGACGTGTCGGGTTCTTCTACTAGTTATTCGGAATGTTTCGAATCATCACAGAAGATGGATGCGGTTTGCAAATTCAATCTTCATTGCTTCATATACGATTAACAACCTGATTCAAAGTTTAATACGAATCGTTTTATGACGTATACCTTCAACATAAGTCGTTAACTACCAAAAGAATGCATACACAAATAGTTCTAGTGGATGAACAATATGGTAACAAGAGTATGTTGTTCCAAGATCAATTCCAATTGCATTACATCCCTGTTGAAAAACATAACCGAATTTTTGAAGTACACGTTCTCCGATACCTGATCGTGTTTGGTTTTGTTTGCGACTGAATCAATGATGTCCTTTATGTCGATTTCAACTTCCATTGATCAAATAATAAAAACCATAAGTGAAAATCCGATTTAAGAAACCCAGAGGAATCAGTTGTATAGCTGAGGAGAGAGAGAGTGTGTGTGTTTGGGTACTTCTTCTAATGGCGCCTCATTAGCGCTTTAACTACCAAAAGAATGCATACACAAATAGTTCTAGTGAACGAAGAACAAAGCCTATTTCAAACACATGTGCAGCGTTGTTTATCACCCTGTGTGAGCATTGGAAACCCGAGAAACAGTCTTGCAATTATATCGTGTCAAGATGTTTCAGTTTGCACATTCAATATTCACAGTTGCATTTGGAACAAGAAGTCCAACAATCCGTTTATTATCCGTTAGCGACGGAGAAACTGTTGGAATTTGTGGATTTCGGTTGGTTCAGAAACTTAACAAGAGAAGCAACGAAAAAAGCGGTGAACGGTATTTAATGTACACACCGCATTCGAAGATCCTTGCATTAGACACTATTTGTTGGAATTTGTGGATCAACAGAAATAACTGAAATAACAGCTTCGGAATCTATTAACCTACAATTGGTTGGAACGAGGGTTTATTCTCTTTAATCTATTAGAACGATCCTTGTTTTAAGAACCTGATTCTGTTGTTCAGTACCAACAGAATGCATACACAAATAATTCTAGTGGACGAAGCAAAGAGACCGCCTTATTAATTTTAATGAAGCAATGAAGATTGAATCTACAAAGCGCAACCTTTTTTTACTACCGAAACGGTGGCTATGCAAAATACAAACCGTAATCGTTTGTGACTATGGGAAACTTGGACATCAGACGTAAATCTTGAAGCAAATATGTGGTCCCCAATTTGCGGAACATAATCCCAGATTGTCTAGAGAAGCGCTTTTATCATGTGTCATATGGTAACAAGAGTGTGTTGTTCCACGATCAATTCCAATTGCAGTTTTTTCAACTATCCTGTTCCAAATGCAGCTGATGAAACCGAAGCTGTTATCCTTTGCTTTCTGCAATTCAAGCAGGCACTGATGCTAAACGTACTGTTATTACATCCGAGACGATTCAAGTGAGTCCTATGAAGCAAGTGTCGGTCTATTCAATTGAGAGAAATCATTGCATTACATCACTGTTGAAAAACATAATCGATAAATTTAGGGAAAATGAGGTTGAAAGATGATAACCCAACAGTGGATGATCAACTACTTTGGGTATATTCGAAACCAACTAAAATAATCAGTACGCAAAAGCTTCGATAAATTCAGAGGGTATTCTCAAATAATGTTTCCTAGATGTTTGAAGACCAACAAATGTCCAAAGTGCTGCTTTTTCGTTCGCGTGACGAAAAGCTACCGAGTGACAGGAAGCTACCTTGCAAAAATTAAAAAATTAAATCGACACCCTCAATACGCATCGTATATGCCTATACGATGCGTATTACTTTTTGGTAGGGGACAATGGCAGCCTTTGGCAGACATAGAAGTTTGAACCCACCTCAATACGCATCGTATAGGCCTATACGATGCGTATTGAGGGTGTCGATTTAATCCCACAAGGTGTGCCAATAATACGAACCTTTATTTATCACAAAAATACATATTACATGATTTTGAACATGTGTAGCAACATATTTTTTTATAAATTTATTTATTAAGGTGGCACATTGAAGTCAAAAACTTCATAAAATCTTTTTTTAATAAACTAGGTCATTAAGGATTTTGATTTTGTGGTGTTGAACTATTAAAGTCAAAAACTTCATAAAATTTACTCTTATATTATGAATCACTTACTTGACTGTCTATTTGTTTCCTATTTCATTTTAACCAACTTAGTCTTTGTGGAGTTTTTACCTCACTTTTTTTTAAAGGGAAACAATATCGAACCAAAAAATCATATTTTTACAAATAACTTATGTCTCCACATAAAATATATAACGTACACAATCAAAATGATAAAAGAATAATTATTGTGCTTGGGTAAACAAGTTCTATTCTTTGGTATACAAATATATAGTTAAACAAGGCCTAGAGTTTTTAAGGTCCGCTTCGGTTGACGTTCACGTTGACCTTCAAAGAAGTCAATGAAAATAAAGTTTAAGAGTGTCGTCCTGCGGCTCTACCACAAAGAAGAGCATTCGACGGGATGTCATACTCATTTGCTAGACTTTTAACGGGATTATAAACTCTAAGGTAGAATTGTTGACCGAGGTACTGTCGTTCCCACATTGCGGACCTTAGGTTCCACATACCTTGGTTGTCCAACGATACGTAAATCACACTCCACGAGTTTGGATACACCTGCAATAATTCCAAACATTACAATTACAATAAAACAAGTAATAATTGCAAACATTACGATTACAATAAAACACTTCTTTTAGATAAGATGCTTGAAACTAGCGACGAAAGTAAATAGTCAGGAATCTGTCGTTGATAGATCCTTTAGTGGCGATGCTATAGTCAGTATCTATAATCAGTGATATGTCGGTAATATCTACCATTGTATATGGTCGGTGATCTGTTGGTAAACTATGTCAATGAAGTCGTAACCCATGCATGGTTCCCACGGACCTTCACCGACGAATTACCAACAGGTCCTACAGGATTACCAACAAGAAAGTCCTGTGGCATGTAGTGTTATTCTTAACTAGCAAATGATGTTTTACCTGCACGGTGTGTCTTGTAAGAGCATCAACCAAATTGTAGCTCTTTCTACTTGCTTGAGACCATTGTCCGGATCCATACCTACATTAGTTTGCATGTGATCCGGAATTAGAAACTCTTAGATCACTCTTAACGGTATATATTTTATGTAATCTTACCCGACGGGCCAGAAATCATAGCCGTCGAGATGCCATGACTGCACGGTGTTCTCGTTGTTCTGGAAAACGATTTCGAGGAAGTCATGAAGTGAGGCTGGCATAACTGATGTGGCCAAAAGTGGGCCGCCGTTGGTTGGGAAGGTTTGGATGGCGTTTGTGGAATAAACACCGGGGATGTTAAAGTAATCAGCCAGCTTCAACGGGGTGTCCGCGTTAATGTACGAAACGCCATTAACAGCGTACCGTTTCTTCCCGTTGATTAGGTATGCCGAGTTACTCAACACGATTGTCCTTGTTGGTTTGATGGTTCCATAGTGGAATGAGCCTTGTGGGTTTGGCCTGGCTGCATTAGAGGTCAAGTTCCATCTAATAACATGAATAAGAAAGAATTAGATCATGAGCCATGAGTCCAACCCAACATTACTAACCCAGGCCCAATGGACCAAACAAAAGATTTAAAATTTGTGAGCTGGATTTAAGCCCATGTTCTGAAGCCACAATTTGAGCCCAAGACAAGAAAATTCAACTTGGGCTTAGATAAGTTCATAACTTCTTCATATACACCCCTAGATCAAAGTTAGGGTGTAACCCTGAGCCACTCTTGAGTTATACCATATAGGCTCATTAAAAGCTCGGAACAAGCCGAGCCTAAACGACCTCATTGAAAATAAGTTTGTTTAATAAACGAGCCTGTGCTTCTTATACCTAGCCTATTATTATCTATGCAAATGTCATATGTTTTATAAAATAAAAGTAAATTTATATTGCATAATAAAAATGATTATATTTAGTTATGACAATACTAAATAAATATATCTTAAGTTATATATCTATAAGTATACATATAACTATATAAAATCGAACTGAACCGATTTAATTTTTTCAAAAGCAGTTTTTGTTCAATCAGTCCAGTTCAAAGCTGAAACCTAAACGTCTGTTTTCAAAATTTCAAACTTGAAACCACTTTGTTTTAGTTTTTTTTCAAACTAACACAAACTCATGAATGCTTATACCTTAATGTTCTAGCTTGTTGCATTGACCAATGAACATGGTAGGTTGGGCCAGCAGGGAGTGGGCCGGAGGCTGGTGTATGCGAATTGGTATAGTGTAATACCGAGACGGATGTAAGGATTTTTCTTGTAAACCGTGTAGATGCCACGATGTAATAGTCTTTTGCAGGTTGATCCAATGTAACCAGGACAGAAGCCGATTGACCAACATGCACATCGAGTGAATCGTATATGTTTTGAACCACATTCGACCCTTCAACCTCAACTAGTTTCATTTTGTGTCCCTGAATCCTAAAGTTGAATGAGGTCGACAAGCCCACATTCGATATTCTGAACATGTATGTTTTACCTGAAAAAAGTTCCAAGAAATAGCAATGTTACAACAGGATAATTACCTTTGACTTCCAAAGTCAAACACAGGCTGCAATTTTATTTTAAATTTGTAACAAAATCCATCTTTATATAATTTAAAAATATTGATAACGTGTTCTTTTTAGGTAGCTCCATAAAGGTTGAGAATGACCTTGATCGCCACTAAATGTGGTTCTTGGTTGTCCATTTACAAGAATACCGTCCGGAAAAGTAAGCGATCTTCCTGAATCAAGATATTGCTGCAAACCCTGAAAGCGTAGAAGCCGTTTTATCATTGAATATGCATACAATCAAGAATGAAAATCATTTTAAGTTATGAGACTCCCAAAAATATGAAATTATGTCATGTTTGACTTTTAAGAGTCAAAAGCTGCTGGTTTCAATCCTCAAAATCAACAAGATTTATTAAGGTTGAACCAAAATATTCTTAACCTAGTGTAATATAACAAAACAAAACACTTACTAAAATTTTGAGCTAAAATCCAAAAAATGTATATAGATTTGTACTAGGAAACTCTAACATTTGACTTTGACTTTGAATATGATCCTCACCTTATGGTTGGCCTTGTACCAATCACCAATAAGTAAATTAAAATCGGCCGCAGGAATTGCATACGGGACAGGGATACGAGGTCGGGCATATACATTGATAGCTCCAAAACCACCAGCAGCTTTATGCATTGCGGTTGATGGGAAGTAAGTGTAGCCTCCAATTTGATCTTTGGGTTGAAATTTGTATGTAAAGTTGGAGTTTGGAGGAATTGGGCAGTTTGTCCCCAAAACCCCATCTTGCCATGAATTCTTTCTTTGTTTAATTCCGTTCCTAAAACAACAACATTTTGTAACCATCAAGTTCTAAATTTTGTAGAGGAGCGTTCAATACATAACCAATTTTAAATAGCGAAAGTTCGTTGTTTAAAACTTGTTATGTATTCCATGTGTCCCATATCTTGTATTAGTCTCAAATGACTAAAAATCTTAACTTTAAGAATATAGAAAGCTAAACATAACAACTTTAGGCAAAGATTTTGGTATGGGTTACAAGTACTTCTAAAATAAAGATCAAACTTCCCTAATGTAGATGGTTAAATTCATAAACTAGAATATAATACGCGGATAAGCAAATACTAACTATACTAAATCGAGTACGTTATTGTACTACATTGAATCTAATAGCTAGAGTTGAAATGAAAGAAGGACGAACCATGTCAAGAGGAAAGGTTGGTCGAGTTTATTGAAGAGGTTGAGGATAATATTGTCATTAGTGACAATATCAAGGGTAGGACCAGGAAATTGTCCATTGATTAAGATTACCTGTAATGTAATAATCCAACATTAATAAACAAGACCAACATAACTCCACTAAACTAAAAACCAAAAATAAAAACTAAGAAACAATTAAATTTAAATTTAAATAATAATCAAGAACCTGCTGAGGAACACCAAGAGGAGAAACAGTTCCATATGTAACAGTCCAGGTATAATACTTATAAGGGTCCTCTGCTTTCACCACAGAAAAACTCAATACACCCAAAATAAAGATCACCAAAATTGGCAAAATCTTCTTCTCCATTTCACCACAATCAAACCAAATCCCTCAAAAGTTTCAAACTTTGTTCATTAAAACCTGATTGTGCAATGTGGGTATCATCAACCTTGCACTTAAAAATACAAAATTTACAACAAAAAAAAAAAAAGGTTATTCCAAATTATATCTGCCATATTGCAGGTATCATTAACCTGCACAAATCTTGAAAAAAGAAGTACATTTCAAAGACAAAATTCATAAATTTCTAAAGAACTTCATGGGTTGACCCAACACAAAATGAACAAAAAACAGAGCATTGTACTGTCAAAAAGCTACTGAATTACAGAGCAAATGGGTAGATACATACCAGGTTTAAATCAAGAGAGATTGATCAAATGTAAGAGCAAAGGTGAATATTATCTGTCTGGGGAGTGTATAAATAGATACTGCACATATTATAGTGACAAGTTGTAAAGTATATATGGTTGATATCAGGGGTCTACTTTAGTGGGGAAGGTTTTGGTGGATGATGAAAAGGGTTAAACCCACAAAAAAACAGAGTGTCAGCTTTCCAAATTCGGCGGATTTCACGCGGTCTGAGTAATCATTGATTTTGTTTTTATAATTCTACATGATATTATTGTGTCTCTGTATCGACTACTTGTAATTATGCATGGTATTATTATATAATGTTGTTTAGGTTGTGTTTAATTTTAGGGATTTATGTATTTTTAAATGACACCCTTTATTTTGGGTTTGTACAATAGTACCCCTGTGGTTTTTACTACTAGGAGTCACTTGGTTTGGTTGTTAATTATTATTAGAGTAAATTACGATTTTGGCTTATGTGGTTATATCACTTTTACCCTTTTAGTCCAAAAATGAATCTTTTAACATCTAAGCCTATAAAGTTTTTTTTCTAACCATTTTGACCCCTAATACTAACCTCATCCATTTACTTAGTTAAAAACTTGTCATGTGCCTCTCACATGAGTAGCATTTATGACAATTCACCTATTCATTTATTATTATACATATGAATTTAAAGAGCTCATAAACAGTGACAATAATGAGCATTTTAAATATATTAATTTAAGTATTAAATTAACTCTTTAATACTTTAAATAAATTAGTATTTAACCTTTTTAAAGTTTTAATATTATATTTATTTTAATTTTTTTCTAATTTGATTTTTTTGTTGAAAATGGATATCATGTTACTATCAAACAAACTCGGATCGAACTGACAATGAATAGTAGTGTATTTTTTATCGTAAATTACACGAGTGCCAATAATAATATTAAAAAATTCAATTTTTAATTGCAAACTATACGAGTATCGATATGTGACGAACTGAAGTGATTTCAACCGAACATTGGTACCAATATTGGTAGTATCGGAACCGGTATTTTTACTGGTTTTCGATTGATAAAAAATACATGTCAATATCCTTTTAGACGCATCACGACTTTATTTTTTGAGTTTCTCTTTCAGCTGCATTAGCAAGTACCAGTACCGAACCGATACCAACTAAGTTCCCACCGCATAGCGCGATGAAAACCACAAGCTTATTATAAAGGGTAAAGGAAATAAGGCTACAAGAGATGAAGAAATTGAGTTAGAATGTTAGTTACCAAATAAGATCATTGTATCATATTACTTTGTCATATATAAGTTTGTCTCCTATCGATTAACGCCCCATCCAGGTGACCAGTGGCGAAGCTTCGCCCCCCCCCCCCCATTTTTCCGAAACCGGGGGGTGGAAACGTATATACCTAAAAAATTTCTATATGAAATTACTATTCATAACACTACGCATCGAAAAGTTCGAGGGGTCGGGCGCCCCCTCGGAGCACCACTAAGCTGCGCCCCTGCAGGTGACAAGGATGGTTGCGTGGCGGGGCGGCAAACACCAATGTACGGGGCGGTTGGGGCGTGGGAGAGGGTGGGTGGGGTTGAGCTCACGACGTTGAAGGGTATGTGTGGTGTGGTTCTTGCTTTTCTCAACCAATCACAATTTTCGGTTTCTTTTTTTAACTTATTCATAAGTAGTATTATTTTATTGGGCAGTGGGTAATGAAAGAGAGGTGAAACCATAGTAGGTGTTTGTGAAAGAAATTGAAAGAAAGTGGGGCAGTGATTTGTCAGTAAGGTGACGGTTACTTTATGACGTGATAGTGATGTAAAGTGAAAGAGCGTGAGTCCATATTGATAGCCTAACATACATTTGTTTAAGAAAAGTTGTACCCTAATTCATACTTTTTTAAAAGATATTTGACAAAATATTAAACACCAAAGTAAAAGCATAACCGAAAATTTAGACCGTTAGTGTGTGTAATTTAAAAAAAATGCAGCTCACTTTTGATGAAAGTATAATAAAAATATATATAATGCAAGTGATATAGAGTTAGCCATGTGTTTATATTTTATATTAAAACCTATCAAAGTTACTAGTATATGTAAACAACAAAATATATAACAAATGATCACGCATTGAAAAAGGTGAGATTGGATAACATAAAAGGATGATTCATACATGGCTGGACCATGCATGGATCAACCGTGACAGGTTTGTGCAAACAGATCAAGTAGAACTTCAAACTTTAAGCTAAAGTTGAGGATAATCACCCTTGGTCATTTAAGATGGATTTAAATCAAAGGTAAAAAAAAATGAGTTATGTTAGTAATCTCTCAAATACAAGCTTATATTTTAATTAAATAAACTAAGAAAACAAAAGTTATAATAAATTTGGACTTTTGTAAGTTTGTACAAGCTTTATAAAATGTTGGTTTAATCAAGAAGTTGTTGCAGTAAATATTCACTCATCTCATACTCTTCCAACCTAATCATGTCATGGTAAGAAAACTTTGATAAAAATGAATAAAGCAATGCTTTTAAGGAACACAACAATGTTGCTTTATTTTTATTTTTGACTTACCAACTTTCCTGAATCCTGTGTATATGAAATCTGCAGATTCTTTTATATGGTTAAAATTCATTTTTTTTCTGTTTGCTTAAGTTAATGTTTCAAAGTTAGATATATATGTTAAGCGCGGTATCGAACAAAGAACGAAACTTATTAATGATGGAGGAGGGCTTTGAGTCTTCGAGACCATTTAATTGTGATAGATTTGCAACTTTAAAATGTATTTATCGCCTTGTTAAATGGTAGTCTTACATAGTTAAAATCTCCATATTTTCTACACATCTGTTATAGAAGATTAAAGATCTTGAATAGTAAAAGAAGGTACCACCCATGTCTATAGAAGACATCTTGTAGAATTATAAATATCGTATAGAAGAAATCTTGTAAACACTAATTTGTATTGTTGTTGTACTTATCTCAACCAAGTGAATTAGTTAAAGGTATTCGTGTTGAAGTCTACCAAGTGTCTTATGAAGAAATTGTTGTTCGTCTTCACTATTTTAAGAGAAAATTGTACAACATGATCTCTACACATGTTTTAAAGATAAGATAGTCAAGGAAACTCTTGGTTGAATGAATAAATATGGATTTGTTAACATCCATCATCGACCATCGTAACTATTATACATCCTTGTGTTTGTATATTTATACGTCCCTTACCGTTGGTTTATTAAGTCATTGTGTTTTATTGGTGATGTTTGAAGAAACAACATAATGTTGTGATATTTTTAAGTAATGTCAAATGTTCTTTGTGATATTAACTTAACATATACCATTAGCCAATTAGAAAAGGGTTTTTGGATTTAATCACCCTCAACTATTGGTTATCGGCCGCTGCCACCCTCAACTATCACTTTGACTCCCGTCACCTCCAACTTAACACTTAGTGTGTTCTGTCACGCGTCGTTAACTGATCACTAACTTTTAATTTTTGTTGTTTTTATACTTTTGGTGTGTCATAGAGATCTTAGGAAGGTTTTAGAGATCTTTGGACACCCCCAAAAGTATACTAACAAGCTCAAAAGTTAGTGATCAGTTAACGACGTGGTGACAGTACAAAGTAAGTGTTAAGTTGATGGTGGCGGGTGTCAGAGTGATAGTTGGAGGCGGTAGCGGCTAATAGCCAATAGTTAGGGGTGATAAAATCCAATAACTCTTTATAAAATGAGTTTATCGCTTATAACAAAGTTAACATGTTATCAAATAAGTGGTCAAGTATTTCCATTTGTCATATGATCAATGTAGAACTTAGAACTAAGAATAGTGGTGTAAACGATGGGTCTCAAAAGACGATAGAAAAAAGGTCACTAGGAGCCTAGGAGGTATCAACTGCAAAAGTACTATAAAAACCAACAAAAACCCATTATGTAATTAAGATTAACATTTCATGCACCTACGCTTCTTTGGCTTCAATAGTCTTAACAATTTTTCTATTACTTGATCAATTTAGTTTATAATTATTTAAGGGTTCTTATTTAAACTCATCACACTAATCTATATCTTGATGCATGTTTTGAATGATAAGAAATCGAGTATTGTACGTACAATTTTTGGTAGAGAAATGATTTACTATTAGTGGGTGAGTGACAATAAATAATCAAAAGGGGTGATGTGTGTAATACAAGAAAAGTAAAGAAAGTTTGTTGCAAGTAAAACTTTGACACTTTACGCCAAGTGCTGTCAATCTCCTTTCCACCCATGTCTAAAACATTCAATTCTAGTACAAACCTAAACTGTTGACAAAATTCTGATTCAAGTAATGTAATTACATTAAAATCTTATATCATTTTAATACAAATTTTAAAGAGCAAAACTAGATATGCCATAAGACAATTTATGAAAGATGCTAACATATTTTAGTTAGATGTGTTCATGGTCTGGTTTTAATGTTTTTAAGTCAAATCAATAGTAAATAGTAAACTCATTTCTAACTATATTCAAACTTGTTAAACTGAAACTAAGCATTACATAGCCGAAACCACATTATAAAGTGCCATAAGTTTTGGTTTCAAATTATGATACAAAGTACCATTACAACTGTTCATCAAAAAAGGGCCATTAGAACTTTTTCCTATCAAGTTATGATAAAATGTAACATTTAAATTACATAGATGATCTATAAACTATTATACATAAAATAACACACACACATAAAATTTGTGTAATAGCTATAATAATAAAGTAGGGAATACAATGACAGGGTGGGGTTCAGCTACAAAGTCCATTTTTCTTATAAAGTGTACAAAGTCATAAAACACTACAATTTCAGCTACAAAACATACTCAAAACCCACAAATAATAGAGTGAAAATCACTAAAACACAATATCCAAACCCTAACAGTCCATAAAAACTTCAAACACACTATCGTATAATCAACATAAAACACACTAATGTAAGTCATTCGATAATCAAAGCCTTATCATCCAAAACATAACACAAAACCCATAAATATGGCGCTTTAGTCATCTTCACTTTGTTATTTGTGGATTTTGAGTGTGTTTTATGATTGACATTATGGTGTTTTATGATTTTTTATACTTTGTAGGAAAAATAGACTTTATAGCCAACTCCCACCCTACAATGACATATCGTTTAACACATGAGATGTACATATGTTTCATGAGAAATTTGAGGAAAATGATATGAACCCCATTACTTGTTCACTCAAGTTATTAGTTAAATGGGGTGATCGGAAAAGAAAATAATTAGCAAATGAAGTGATCAATAAATTAAATATACATGTATTAAGGGGCTGTTTGTTTACCTCTTAATGGTTCAGACCTCTTATTGGTTTAGCATTTAATGGTTCGGACTGTTTGTTTCGTGAGCAGACGTCTGAATGGTTCAGACATTTGCCTCTGAATGATTAAGTATTATACATAGTCTGAATGGTTAAGAACTCTAATCTGAATTGGTCAGTCATTTGCCTCTGAAGGGTTAAGCATTACGCTGGCTATTAATGTTTCAAACCTCTTACTGGTTCAGCACTTAATGATTGAGACCTCTTACTAGTGAGTACTTAACCATTCACAAGTTGCCAAACAGCCCCTAAGAAATTATATGGCGGTATATGATTAAGCTTACAAAAATGGACCCATTGTTTTGTTTTATACATTTTTAGGCAAAAAAGGTGAATTGTATGTTAAGTCTTATAAAAAAAGTCAATGGCGTGATATATAATTGTATTTCAATTTTTAAGTTGTTTTTACTAATTAATTAAAAGTAATTAAAATAGTGAAAGGAAGTTGGGTCCATAAATGAGTATGGTTGTCGGCATCTTCTTAATTAAAGGAAGTGATAGTTGGAAGAATAAGTATTAAAAATTAAAAAAGAAAAAAAGAAAAAGGTTAATAATGTCACAATCCCATGTGAGGTTGTTGTGGGTTATGAATGAAACCATGCACACCCAATGAGGAGCGCCCACACGGTTGACTTTACGTGCTCGTTAGCGTGAGTGGGCATAAATGAGGAGGATGTGAGTAATATGGCGTCGGTATTCAATTGCAAACCTGGTAAATTACCATTTGTTTACTTAGGTTTAAAGTTCGGTGCAAATATGAATAGAATTACAAACTGGAAAGAGGTTATAGACATGTTTAACAGGAGACTCTCAAATTGGAAAGCAAAAGCTTTATCATTTGCCGGGAGAGTAGTACTAGTAAAAGCAGTCCTCGGTAGTTTACCAAACTACTTTTTGTCTCTTTATAAGTGTCTGATAGGGGTCATAAAGGTTTTAGAAGGAATTCGTAGAAAGTTCTTGTGGGGCGGATGTAATATAAACAACAAAATTAGATGGGTAAAATGGGAGAAAGTAGTAGCCTCAAAAGATTTTGGGGGACTTGGAATCGGGAAATTAAAATATATGAATTTGGCCCTTTTAGCAAAATGGTGGTGGAGACTAAAAATGGAGCCGGATAATCTATGGGCAAAGGTTATAAAAGCGATACATAGTAGTCAAAGAAAAGTGGAATCGATTCCGTGCTGGAAATCTTTGACAGGAGTATGGAAAAATACTGGCGAGATAAATAAGGATTTCATAAAAAGTAATGTAAACATTAGCACATGTCTGAGAAGCGGAGTTAGCTTGGGAGATAAGACATTATTTTGGGTTGATACGTGGATTGGGCATGGTCCGTTAATGGTCCAATTCCCGAACTGTCACACCCCAACCGATGGCGGAATCATCGGGGCGCGGCACTAGGCGAATCAGATTGCTCAAGAGAATCCATAACAACTATATTGCGATAATATTTAATACATTCGTTATCCCATACTAACAAATAATACAATCACATAAGTTATCACAGATTTCTTGCCCTCTCGAACAATACAAATCCGACAACCTAGATTTTAGTTGAGTTTCTAGACTTCCTAGCTTGATTCGATATAGTCTGCGATCTAACCTGCAACATACGTTAAAATATTTGTCAATACAAAAGTATTGGCGAGTATACAGGTTTGATATGTATAGCGTAATAGATAA